>JAQQZZ010024871.1:0-10980 GCA_030265115.1 Mopalia vespertina | reverse complement strand
CGTGGATGTAACATAGAAGGACAAATCATAATAGTGCAGTCCCCTGGTACGTGGATGTAACATAGAAGGACAAATCATAATAGTGCAGTCCCCTGGTACGTGGATGTAACATAGAAGGACAAATCACAATAGTGCAGTCCCCTGGTACGTGGATGTAACATAGAAGGACAAATCGTAATAGTGCAGTCCCCTGGTACGTAGATGTGATATAGAAGGACAAATCATAATAGTACAGTCCCCTGGTACGTGGATGTGATATAGAAGGACAAATCATAATAGTGCAGTCCCCTGGTACGTGGAAGTGATATACAAGGACAAATCATAATAGTGCAGTCCCCTGGTACGTGGATGTTATATAGAAGGACAAATCGTGAGAGTGCAGTCCCCTTGTACGTGGATGTGATATAGAAGGACAAATCATGAGAGTGCAGTCCCCTTGTACGTGGATGTGATATAGAAGGACAAATCATGAGAGTGCAGTCCCCTGGCACGTGGATGTGATATAGAAAGACAAATCATGAGAGTGCAATCCCCTGGTACGTGGATGTGATATAGAAGGGCAAATCATAATAGTGCAGTCCCCTTGTACGTGGATGCGATATAGAAGGACAAATCATGAGAGTGCAGTCTCCTTGTACGTGGGTGTGACATAGAAGGACAAATGGAAGTATAGATAGGAATGGAAGTAGGCACAAATCGTTTAAGTAACTTATGGAAAACCAGAGGTACAAACAGAAAGAGATATAAGTACTAAGAACGAGACGAACAAAAACAGATACAAGTATTAGGAACGAGACATAAAAAAATACGTGAGTTGTATAGAGCTATAAACGGAAAACATGAACTACAAACACAGACAGACAATCCGTGAGAAGGGCTTTTGGTTTGTTTAATTGGGCTTTTATGCCTAACTTAAGGTTATTTCACTCATATGACCGGGTGTCAGCCCAGTAGGTAAAGGGAACCACCCTCGACGCCAATGGTAACACACACAGACAAGACAGGATAATCTCAAGACTCGATACAAAGGTTTGTTTGTTTGTTTGATTGTGGTTTTAAGACATACTTGAGGTTATTTCACTCACATGACGGCATGCCAGCCCAATGAGTGAAGGAAACCACCCGACGCCACTGGCAACAAACAATGACAAGATACAAGACATTACAGGACACAACAGGACGCTACAAACAAATCGACCTCCAATTGCCTCTTGGCTCAAAAAGCACCAAGGCAACATAGAGCTCCCTCCAACCTCCCACTCAAAGCAAAGACATCACAGACAGAACGGCTTCCTTTTGCCCCTTAGATCTGAGAGCACCAGGGCAACACAAACCTTTCTGCAATCGCCCCTCCATAAGAAGGTAGAGGAAAAATGAAATAGAAATGACGAACACTTTAAGAGTGTTAAGGAATTCGGATAAAGAAATGAGAGTAACAACATTTAAAGTTTTGAAACAAAACAACCTCTCACCTTGGATATCCAAGCATATAGCACACAACACCTGCTGCTGTGGGACTAAATAGATCGTCACAAATAGTGCCCCATTGACCGTCGTGAAATATCTCTACGCGGCCCTGGTTGTTTGTCGGTCCATTCACAAGGCGGACAGCATCTGTAGCTGGATCAATGTAACATAGGACGATTAATTGGAGGATGCTAAAGCTGACAAAAATAGCTGTTTGTATATCTGTTAATGTGGAATTTGGGAAATTCGCTCGCAAGATGATCATTGGCTAACACGAGATTAAATCGCTACTAGCGGAGTAGAGATCGACCTTCAACATGGCGTGGCGTTGAAAGTGTATCGAGCAGCCATCTGCTGAACACTTCCTTTGATTATATGATTATAACTCATTAAAACAACAACAACAAAAACTATAAACCTTTAGGAGATTAACTAATGTGTATGTATAAGTGCGCTGACGCCACACAGCACAATACATGTAGGTACGATTAGATTTCAGCGAGTCAACTAAAATGATCAAAATGCATCTTTAAAAGAAACGACATGTGGATTTTACTCACATATATTAACCGAGGTAGATGTAGTACTTTGTGTAGACTGTCTCGTATTAAAAGCAGTGGTAATAACAGGAGAATACATGGTTGTCGTCTGCTGGTCTGTAGCCTGTAACATTTTATTGTTCACCAAACAAGGATTAGTTTGAGAGTATAAAGCTGTTTTGTGAACTACAGACTTGAAATCTAGTGCCCTTAAGGCAATTGCTGACATCAATTATACCTTCAAAGAAACGTAAACAATGATAACATTGGAACGAAAGTATCCAAATTATCATATTTCTGTTCTTAAGCATATTCGCTAAGCAAGAGTTTTATTTAGTGCTACTCTTTATTACAACCCTTGGCCGACCGAGACGCTCTAACCCGAATCTCCAGCCACGCAATTGATTGGTTGCCTGTGACTTTGTAGGCACCAGATCAGATGGCGTGTAACAATAAGACTCGGCTAGTGAAAATGTAGCGATTGTCAATAACGAAAGTTACAGCAAAGCTGAAAGGGTATAATTGATTCGTTGAATGTATCTGTAACAGGGGAAGCTAACTCAAACCTTGATAACATTATTCGCCAGGGGGCATAGCGGTAGATTCTGGTAATAGCGTCTTGATTCGTCAAGGGTTGTTATGTTTAGTAGCTTGGAATAAAACTCTTCGTTAGCGAAGGTGCTCTTAATGTTACAATTAACATTTTACCATATTTGTTGTTTGTTGTTGTTGACTGTCCCCACATACGTCCACATTACAACCGGATGTAGAACAACATTTCTGACAGAGATGGGTGGAACGTTTTCCTATAGGCTGTACCCCCTTGTCCAGGTAATTGCAAATCTGAGAATAGGAAACAAATAAATAAAAAACATTTTGACAGAGATGGGTGGAACGCTTTCCTATGGGTTGTACCCCTTGTTCAGGTAACTGTAAATCTGGGAATGGGAAACTCATATATTAAAGACATTTTTGCACAGGTGTGGTAGGGTTTTCCTATCGGTTGTGTCCCTTTGTCCAAGTATCTGCAAATCTGAGAATAAGAAACTAATAAAAATAAGACATCCTGACTGAGGGGTTGTGAACAATTTCCTGCTGTACCCCTTGTTCAAGCAACTACAAATCTGAGACTAGGAAACTTATCAATAAAAGATATTTTGACGGACATGGGTAGAACGTATTCCTATAGGTTGTGTCTGAAAACTTCAAATCTGAGAACTAGACACTGATAAGTATTCAACTTTTGTTGTGAGTTTTATCCAAACTTTCGGAATTTTCGGAATAAGGACTAAACTTTGTTTGGCCAAAATGGGTACCTTTGAAGTCGTCAAAATTTGGGCCCAAAGACGGAAAGAAAGGCATGAAGACAGATTCAGTACTAAGTCAGTTAAGAGGGGAAAACAAATGTAAGGTTATAAACAAGACATGCAATCTGTATTGACAAAAAGCATACAGCGTTTATTTACTACAATATCGCTCGACAATACATCACCGGCATAGGAAGAATGACTGAAGATTAGTTTGCCTGAAGAGGATGTTCTCGCCATGTGTCCCACATTATAAAATATAACACTGTTAATTTACAGCTAATTTTGTGATCAGTACTTTTCACTGTAAAATCACATACATTAAATACTAATAGAAAAATGACTGAAGATTACACTGTCTGGTGAGGATTCTCGAGTGAGGTCTCCCACATTGTAAAATACAACACTGTTAATTGACAGTTAATTTTGTGATCAATACTTTTCACTGTAAAATCACACACATTAAATGCCAACGGAAAAATGACTGAAGATTACATTGCCTGAATAGGATTCTCTCGCGATGTGGCCCACACTGTAAAAAATAACACTGTAAATTTACAGTTCATTTTGTGATCAATACCTTTCACTGTAAAATCATATACATTAAATGCTAATTAACTATGGAAAGATCACGGGAGAATCCGGACAATTCTCCGAAGTTCTGTGTAATTTAATCTCGAAAATCCCTCTCACCGCTCCCTACATTTCGTTGATATATTTCCTGTTAACATGATGCATTTTATTGCTACACAAATACTACCTTAATGATCCTGATAAAACGTAAATTTACAATCATGATGTAGCCTCCTATAGCAGTTGTTTTATGGCTACCGTTATTTTCGTAAATCAACATCCCTATATCGGCGAAACAAATCAAGGTATACAAATATAATCTGATTGATCCCCATTAAAAAAATAAATTTACAATCATTATCTAGCATAATAGCAGTTGTTTTTCAATGGGGAAGGAATATTTTCAAGGACGTAATTACCTGTTGTGATAAACATCCCAGTGTATACCTGGGTTGCGGACTGTCAGTGATCACTTTCTCCGCATAACAAATCTGTCAAAAGACAAGGGAATTGGTTGACTAGTTGGCAAGTTGATTGATTGATTGATTGATAGATGGATTGATGTTAAACAGTTTGCTCAACAATATTTCAGTCATAAGATGGCGGCATACTCCAACAGTAAATAGCTTGACTTACAAAACCATAAAAGACGACGCATTTTCCACTGTTAGCAAATTCGCGTTCTCCGGAGATAAATTAGACAACGTGGCAATACCTGGAAAATGCTGCCCTTTGCCAGATGACGAAAACGAAATAGAAAAAAAATGAAACAAGAAATTTTGAAGACACAAATATTTGCGTATACTGTTTTTAAATAGTCTTTTCATGAAACAACAGAGTAGGGTTCGAAAAACAACAAATAAATAGTTAAAACCTAGCTACATATTTCCAAGCCAATCTAGATTCAAATACTCCAAGTAAAACAGAACAGTAAACAGATAAGCGTACTAATATTTACTGACAGTCGGACAAGGTATATTGTTCATTCTTAAAGACCGTGTAGGTTGTGGAGAAAGCACGAATAACAATAGATTATTCGATCTGGGTTTAAGACTACACGAACACACCATTCATATTTTGTCTAAAAGACTGTGAAATTTTTCAAATATAATTTAAATGAACTCGTGAGGTCACAACTGTTGTCAATCGTATATTCGCCCGAGAGTTTTTATAATGGACGAGACTAAGACAACTCCCATCGCGCATTATTTCCGCCAATATTTGGTGGCGACATTTGCCACGGATCGGCAAATGAAAGAAGCTCAAAACAAGATGGACCGGGTGTATCTTAGAGTCAATGTCTCGACGTAGGAAGTAGAATCGATTCCTTTTTAGATTAAACGGTTAAATTTATTATGAAAATGTAGTCCCCTTGGTCAAGCTGAATACACCTCCCTGTAGGTTGTGAAGAAAGCACGAATAACAATAGATTATGTATCAGCGTTTTAGACTACACGAATATAACATTCATATTTTATGTCTTAATGACTGTGGAATTCATCCAATATTATATAAATAAACTCGTGAGGTCACAACTGTTGTTTAACTTATGATGAGAAAGCATTCTCCTTGATGGTGCCGAATACACCTCCGTGAAGGTTGTGAAGAAAGCACGAATAACAATAGATTATGTAAGCAGCGTTTAAGACTACACGAACATAACATTCATATGTTATGTCTAAACGACTGTGAAATTTGTCCAATATTATCTAAATAAACTCGTGAGGCCACACCTGTTGTCAATCGTATTCTCCCGAGAGTTTCGATAATGGATGAGATTAAGACAACTCTCGTACGCCAGGCTATCGCGCATTAATTTCCTCCGATGACATATGCCTGGGATCAGCAAATGAAAGAAGTTAAAAACAATATGGACCGGGTGTATCTTAGAGTCAATGTCTCGACGTAGGAA
Source organism: Mopalia vespertina (assembly GCA_030265115.1). Lineage (NCBI taxonomy): Eukaryota > Metazoa > Mollusca > Polyplacophora > Chitonida > Mopaliidae > Mopalia > Mopalia vespertina. The sequence goes on along the minus strand of JAQQZZ010024871.1, from coordinate 5,182 downwards.
GTAGAATCGATTTTATTTTAGAATGAGCTGTTGTTTAACTTATCATGAAACCGCATTTCTCTTGCTCATGCTGAATACACCCCCGTGTTGGTTGTGAAGAATGCACGAAGATTATATAATCCGCGTTTTAGACTACACGAACATAACATTAGTATATTATGTCTAGAATACTCTTAACTGTGAAATTCATTCAATAGAATCTACAATTGGATAAATCAATTCGTGAGGCCACAACTGTTGTTTAACTTCCCCTTGGTCATGTTAATTAAGCTACACTAAATACCCAAAAAAAGGATACACGGGTAAATCTATTTCAGGGTATTTCCTTTCAGGTGACTGCTGAACGGCACTGGTGTGCGCCTTGTAAAGATACTCCCTCACCTCGTCCGACTCACATCGGTTCAGCTGATGACAGTCCCTCAGGCTATCTTGGTTGTCACAGACATAACAGGCAGTACCGGAGCTCTCTGGAAAGAAGAAAAACACAACATTGACACACAACCATTAAAAGTATTCTTCAAAAATCCATGCACCATAAAGGTATACGCCGCCACCTACATTCGTGTAATTTACATCACGAGCACTTACCTTTGCGTCCCGGAAACACTTTGGAACTGCCAATTTATTAAGAAGAGAAGAATTTTCACCGACATGGCGAGTTTGTGCGACCGTTTGAATGAAATTGTGTGTAGGATGTTTCGTTTCATTTTGTTGGTTTGCGTTGCTCTCCGTTAATCCACATCAGAGCATGTTACCAGCAACACACGGTAAGGGACCTGATTTATCTGGCTCTCACAAAACAATACCCTTGACATTCTAGCAGCATGGACCAAGAACCAACTAATGCTAAGAACAGAGCCCAATCACAGCTAGGGAAGTAAGCTTTGTTTGATTTAACGTCGTACTCATGAATATTTCACATGTAAGACTACTGATTGTTCACGTCTTTGTCCGCCTTACTTTAAAAGAGTTGCAAGTAGGAAGAATCCTCGTTAAAAAAAAACCGAAATTGCCGGAGTCACCTCGTATAACAAACGTCGCCTGAGGGCTCCTCCACCGATTGCACTGTCATTTTAATGAAATAAACTCCAACCAACGAAACGCATAGCTCAGCACCTCACAGGTGTTTCCTTGCCCTCTGGCTAAGGCCAGTTTGTTTGAAGAGTAGCAATGCTGTCTTTACTAACATTGGAGGAAAATTAAATTTCCAACATTGTGGAAACGCTTAACATCTTGGTTGTGCTAGTGTCAATTATTGTTGGAATAAACCGCCGCCATATGAGTGAAATACCCTTAAACACGGCGTACATGTAAAACACCAATCAATCAATCCCAGGTGTTTCCCCATCACAGAGCCTTCGTTGTCTTACTGACAACGATGACTGTAAAAGAACAGTATTTTTCGGTAATTTAAGTTAAAAATTAAAGTTAAAATTACAGAAATGTGTTTCACAGCATTCTTCACGCAGATCTATTGATCAGTTAAGTCGTTTTGTCTGAGATTCTGATCGCAGCTCACATTGCTGAATACACAGTCAGTCAGACAAACGGACAGACATTGAAACAGACAAGAAAAAGACAGAATTTTTAACATACCAGTTCCATTAACACATGTGTTAACATTACAGAAATCTCCCTCACAGCATTGCTCACACAGATCTATAGTAATGTCAAGTCGTCTGGTCCGGGACTCTGACAAGAGCTCACATTCCTGTTCAAGAAAATGCGTTTGAACAGGAGAGTGATCAGCAATTTTATCCAAAAAAAGTATAACTATATAAAACTATATAAAACGACGGAATAAACGCTGTAAAACATGTAATAGGATTGTGAGTGGAGTTTGAACAGATGGATCTAGTTATCACATTTTCAGCTGATTGGTTCGTCAGCAATCTGATCTTAGAACGTTTGGCAAAGTTTCTCATCGACACTCCTCTTAACTTGCAAAACAAATGCGCCAAGATAGATCTTAGAACAAATTACTACCTGTTTTATGTCACATAAAGTCAAGTTCAAACTCACCTCTTTAATTTTACAGCCAAAGTCATAAAGAAAGTGACCGTCCGCATGCGTGTATCTTTCTGAATAGCATTTCTGAAGAAACAAACGGATTTTTCGCTACTATATTAGCACATAAACATTCTTTAAAGGTTTAAATTTTAAAGCTAAACATATTTAATATAACCTTAAGAGCAATCAATTGCCGTGCATTGAGGGCGCATACAGGCTCGATATCTGATATAAAATTTTGACAGTTTTCATTTTAATATCATGTACCTTCATCTGAAATTTGCTTCCGAACCAAAATGAGTCTCTAAATGTCAACAAATGTTGCAGGCGGTCTTCGCGTCCGTTTTAGTGACGTCAAAATGGATAAACGTGTGTGACGTCATTTAAAAGCACCACTATCATGAATGTTTTTATGAAAGAGGACCGCCTTTAAAGATTAAATTATCTCCCTTGTCACTTTTCCGAGACTCTTATTGTCCCAAATATATCTCCTCCGAAAAACTGCCTCAGACGCGAGTGGACAGTTGGTCTAACGCCATGGGGGACTTGTAAATGTCAAAAGGGGAAGTTGCAGAAAGTCCTTTGACGTCAAAACGGTCAAGATTCGTGGAATTTTTAGTTACGTCACCATGAATAAATGTGTGTGACATCATTTAAAAGTGCCACTATCATGACTGAAGTGACGACAGAGGACCTTTGTACAAAAATAAAATAATCTTCTTTGACACATTTTAGAGACCCGTCTTCGCTAGCAAAGAGTTTGGTTCCGAGCTACTCTACATTACAAGCCTTGGCGGATCGAGCACATCTAACCAAACGCTTTTGTCAAGCGATTGATTGGTTGCGTGGGAAATTCTACGCAACCAATCAGATGTTGTGTTTGTAGAAGACTCTGCTAGTAAACATGGCGTCGACTGTCAACAATGAAAGTTGGTGAAGTGTTGTTAAAAAAAGAAAAGGTTCGGGGTATCCAATCAACCCTATGAGAGTATTGCATATGTACACACACATATAGACAACAAAAGTTCCGTGTAAAGCGCTTTGCAAAGTTAAACAAATTGTCAAAACTTAAGTATGACATTCAACATATATTATTAGCACTTTAACTCGAAATGTGGTCACTTTATCCCCCAGGTGCTTTGTTGTAATTCTGGTTATATGCGCTCGATCAACTAAGGGTTGTAATGCAGAGTAGCTCGAAATAAAACTCTTGGCTAGAGAAGATGATTGATCCCATGCATTTGCCATTCTGTGTTCACGAGCACAGGAACAGTGAACAAACAGAACATTTGACATTGGAACAATTTTTACCATGTTTTATCGTATTTTTTTTTAAATTTTTACATCATTATGCCTTTTAAACATATTATATGTTCTTCATCAATAATTTAACGGTATGTGCAAAACCGAGTTATTTTGATACAGTTAAACTGAAAACAGTAAATAAGTATCAAATCAGTTGCTCATCCTTGAACCAAACTAATAAACTTACCTGAGATGCCCAACAAGTGGTTGCGCTCGTGCATTCAGACGGGTCACGTGCTCCAATGCAACTCAAACACTTGGGGCCATAAATATCTAATTTAACATACATACCATAATTTAAATACAACTTTAATACTTATGTATTGCTTCTAAATCAAACAAAGGTTTCAATAAGTTTATAAGTTTTTTACACGCATTACAAGGCAAGTGATTTATTGAATTACGCAAACAAATGAGTTTTATTTTATTTTTATTTTTTTTCCAGCTTGATTTTTTTTTTTTTTTTGGCGGTTTGCTTCTGGACGAAGTAACTTCATCGTAGATTATTAACAACCCAGATGAGGGGATCATCAAATAAAAAAAGTATTCCAAATAGAAAAACAATGAGACATTCACTTGCATTTACTTACCTCTCTTAGCAGGACCACTGCTGACTGTAATAATACCTGTTATAAATTAAAAACGTGAAAAATAAGCATTTATGTTAATATTGGAAATATATATATATATAATATTTGCATATCTCAAACAGTCTTATTTATTATATTGATTGATTGGTGTTATACGCCGGGCGTAAGGGTAATTCACTTATATGACGGCGGTGTATTCCACTTATTTATTATAAACATTATACATAATTATACAAGATTATACATAAAGATTATACATAAAGATTAAACAATTTGTGTATAATCTTTAACCCCTATGAATATGATACATGTCACCTTTTAAACTACTCCCCTGATGAGGGTAAAATAAATCGCTGAAATATTGAGATCAAAATTAATCTTTAGTTCTTCGGAGTTACACTCTTGAACTATATTGTTAGCTTGGGTCCGGCTGTTCAAAGCTATGCTATAGCCTAGCAGCCAGTTGCATGACGTTGCGTCATAAAGAAATTGATGTCACGTCATAATAGAAATTCATTGTCGCGTAACGTCATCTAACAGACCGTTAACTTAACAGAGTTTTGAGCAACCGGTCCATGAGCAAAATTTATTAATCGAGCTGTCAAAACGGTTTTGGCAAAATGGCGTAGCGGAAACATTTCTTCTGCGTGTATGTATAGCAAGGAAAATAAGAAAGTCAAATTATTTAGAACTTAAGAGTTATTTCATGCACATGATTGCGTGCCTGTCAACCGGACGAAGGAAATCACCCTTGGCGTCATTGGCAACAAACTAAGACAAGACAAGACAAGACAATAAAATACGGCCACAACAAGCCGGTTTTGCGTTTCTGTTCATCTCTGATTGCTGTAAGACAAGGGAATCTCCAGCCAGGATGTTTAACGACGAAATGACACCACATAAAGGGATTTAAAGCACAGCTTCCATCAGACGTGATTGCAATGGGGTTGGCCAGTAGCTTAAAAGGGAGATAAATCGGTCACTCATATAACTGACAATGCCACCTATGTCATTGACTAACCATTCAAGTTAATTGCTTATTTATACCATGCTATTGTTTGTCAATGGTATAGGTGACAATTTCGGTCATACGAGTACATATTTATCTCCCCTTTTGACCACTGACCATCCCCGTTAAATTATATTATTAATTGTCAATGACAATGGCGGCAATTTCTGTTATATGAGTAACACAGTTATCCCTAGTCTCGCGTGACCAGACCCACCTCGCGTTACTTTCGAAAAGCCAACGGCCAGTGGGTCTGGTTTCACTACAT
>JAQQZZ010024860.1:0-10980 GCA_030265115.1 Mopalia vespertina | reverse complement strand
AACAAGCATAGTCATGTGGTCAGATATTGGTACCTCGTTCGTTTGATCAAAACGCTCTGGGCTGCCGGTCTATAACTAAAGTTTTGTTCCGATTTAATCACTTGGATTCGCTTTTCTTTTATAAAATGACGACAGTCTTTGGGGGAGGCCATATGGGTCTCACCACAATTACAGCATTTAATATCATTGTTGCACTCGAAGCCCTCGTGGCCTACTTCAGCACAGCGAACCTCTACACTGGTTCTTTCCGACACTGGAAGCACCTTGTTAGGTTGGGGATGAAGGTATCCACCCTCATCCTGTAAGGAAATCTATATAACTCCTTACTTGTCTTATCTTGTCTTAAAGGTATCATACTGTAGGTGTTGAATAATGGAACTTGCATGTTTTAATATCACAAGCTAACAGGTAGCTAAGGTACAACTGAACAAGTATCGAGGAAATAATGACAACCAGCTAATTTGTGTGGGAATTTGTAAAATTCCGTCCTCTGTTCTGCGTTTAAAATCTGTTTGAAGACGAATACAGAATAGATTGTTACCAAGATACAGCCCGGATGATGGAGCTCGAGCAACAAAATATAATAAATAAATAACACAAACATTTATGAAGAAATTACCATCATTTCTTCCCTGCACATCTGCATATGGATAATACTGTGGTATGCCAGCAGTTTTAAGACTTAGCCTACACTGAACAATTGCCAAGATACAGCGCACACAGGGCTCGAGCAACAAAAACCAAAAGTAAACGGACAGCTCATTTGTCTAAAATTGGCAGGAATTTGCATATTTTCCATAATGTTGTTTTTCGTTGCATACGAAATGCATAAACATACGTTGAAGAATAATATAGTCTGTCAGTTTGAAAAGCCATCTGACTGAGGCGATATATCACCATACAGTGTTATACTTACAGCAATTACACAAGTCAATTTTCTTTCACAATCTCATCTTTGTTGGAAACTTAGACTTCCATCGGCAACTCAATCACATTACCTGTTTATGCTGTAATAAAATTAGCAGTATACGTGTTTAAGTGTACACAACTGGGTGACATTTTTAAAGACAAAACAAATATCGGTATGATCTGTACATACAATCGGTTTCTGGCGATAGACTAAGAAAACTCTTGTACGCTTACAAGACCAACGCTCATTAACTTCCGCCAATATTTGGGGCGACGTATACCACAGAACAGCAAATAAAAGAATAGCAAAACAAGATGGCCTGGGGGTATCTTAGAATCAATGTATCGACGAAAGAGTAGAATGGATTCCAATTTAGAATAATGTACATACCATGGAGACAGTGTGCACGGCCCAGGAAACAATTATATATTTGGCCCATTGAAGAACTGTTTGAATTTCAGGCAGTAGTATAAACAATGGCGGTTTTGGCGCAGCGCAGCTGGGACCCTCCCGCACCCCCCCAGGAGGGAGACCCTCCCCCCCCCCCCCCACCAAAAAAACAAAAAACAAAAAAAAAACAACAAACCTTCCCACCCCCTAGTATGGCCCTCAGTTTATGTGATAAAACATATAAGTCATACCCGTTCAGAGTGTCCTCAATATATCTAGATATGTATAAACTGGCCTACATAAAAATCATTTTAGACAAAAGCCATGCTTAATGTATGCCCCGTCCAGTCCACAACAATCCGCCCCATATACACACATTTAACCCGTCCTCTCGTCGTTCCGTCCACAGCAATGGTGACCAGAGCGCACGTCCAGACGCTCCAGGGAATTCTACTGTTGCGGGTGTGACCATCTCCGTCATGGAGGGCACTATGACTGTCTCTGCCAGCGATATGCGATGACAACCAAACCAGCCAAACACCTCACAAGGATATATTTTCTTCCCGAGCTTAATTTCATGAAGCCAGGCGTCTATTAAACATTTATGCCGTGACAATAAATCATACCATAATATGGCATCTATTGAATGGTCTCCGACTACCATATCTTGTTTAAACGTAGACCTACCTATCTGCAACTTAAAATTCGCCACGCCATACAAGGGCATATCTGCCATATCTTAATACGTAATTCCTCTCCCATAGATTCTAGGAACTGGTCGCAAACAAGAGTATCATGTAACTCATCATTGGCATCAGGATAGGCCATCTGGCTTAGACGAACCAGAGCATGTCCTAGCAAACCCTCACCTCTCAAACGTCGGCGTGATTTCAGCTGCGCTTTGTGTAGATCGGTTTGATTGGGAGGAGCAAACCGTCTCTCCAACGCATCACACAGCCTAACGAAGTTAACTTCCACCGGCTTCATCTTCAAACTGGATAGTATCTGCTGAGCTTGCCCTCTCAAAACTACTGCTAGCTATGCTCCTTTTTGCTGTGATGACCAATGATTCAATACTGAACAATGTTCAAAATGAACCAGGTAGTCTCTCCAGTCGTACGTGGATACCTCAGCCACCAATTTGTTTTGGAAATTCAAGCCTTAGGTTTTCTCTCAAGGGACGCTGTCTGTCTGGCGATGGTAACATAGGGCCTTCTGTCTCAGGCACGGGTTCCTGCAACCTAACGGTCCGGTCGGCATGCTCTCCTATATGCCTTTTCATGCAGTCATCTGCTGAATCACTCACATCGTCTACCAAGGGCATATAAGTGGAGAGTGGTTGAGGTGTCCTACACAGCCTTGACTAGCTTAAGGTCTCTTGTAGAGATTGCATCTGTCGCTGTAGGGTTTTAAATCCATCTGTCAGCGTCTTAAACGCAGCCGGGGTGACTTCATTAGGACATTCTGGAACAACCTGTTCGGGCGAGTTACTCTCTGCACTCTTATATGGTATGGGTTTTCTAACGCTTGAAGCCTCGCTTTCAACAAAAGCGCGAAATTTCACAGGTACACTGTCATCTGTCGCGGCCGGCAATTTCTCTGACGATTCAGCCATCTTAGCTGTCTCTACATCCGCAGATCCCCTAGTTTGACCAATCCCACCGCTGCCAGCAGTCGTCGTGTAGCGTGGTCTGAATGCTTCGTGTAACGAGCGGTGCATATCTTATCCGGCTAACCGGCCTTTGGTCTTTTCCAGCCTTAACGACCCCGTCACTATGACAGATTGGGGGCCGAAGCACAATAACACTAGACGACAGAATATAGATTTATATACAGTATGCTTTTATTCAAGAAGTACAAATGAAGTAGCGAATAACGAAATGTAGGGTGGCCTGGTCGCTGGCCCTAAGTGTTCTTGGGTCAACAGTCCCGGTTTTTAACCTCCGTCTTAAACGCGGATACGGGCTCAGCACAGCTTGCATTCAGAGTTGTACGGTGTCAGTGCAGCCCTCCTACAGTTAGAGCGCAGCCTCAGTACGGCCCCGTCCAGTCACGATCCAGCCACGGTCCAGCCTCGTCACGGCCCCGTCCAGCCAAGTTTCAGTCTGGGTACAGCCTCAGCGCAGCCTCGATAGGGTTCCGTTCAGCCAAGGTTCAGCCTCGACACGGCACCGTCACACCAATGTTCAGCCTGGGTACAGCCTCAGCGCAGACTCGACACGGCTCTGTCCAGACAACGATCAGCCTGGGTACAGCATCAGCGCAGCCTCGACACGGTTCCGTCCAGCCAAGGTCCAGTCTGGGTACAGCCTCAACGCAGCCTCGACACGGTACCCTCCAGCCAAGGTCCAGCCTGGGAACAATCTCAGCGAAGCCTCGACACGGCTCCGTCCAGTCAAGGTTCAGTCTCGACACAGCCCCTTCCAGCCAAGGTTCAACCTGGGTACAGCCTCAGTGCAGCCTCGACACGGCTCCGTCCAGCCAACGTTCAGCCTCGGTACAGCCTCAGCGCAGCCTCCAAACGGTTCCGTCCAGCCAAGGTCCAGCCTGGGTACAGTCTGGGTGACTCTCAATCGTATGATCGCGCCTTTTATACTTTTCATAGGCGCTCTTCTGCGTGGAGGTAAGAATAGTCACGGAAGAACAGCGATCGTTTGGGTAAGTAAAATCGTTAAAGATGTGTGAATTATGATACGCCGAACACTTCCTACTCTGTGTGCAGCAGAAACGAGGGTGAGCAAGTTCAGTTCGCAGTGACCCGAAGTCCACCGCTGCACAGACAGTTTCTGACCAATCGTAATGCAGTCTGGTTTAAAACTTCCGCATTGCGGAACTTTTAAAGTTGCTTGTCCATGACCCGCGAATCTATTACAACTCAGAATAATATAACACAATCGCTTGCACTAAAGTTGCACTTAAATAACAGACTCAAAACATCTGCTTGAATTAATATAATATTAGTTAACATACATGATTGTTACCATTATTAAGCGTAATATCTGGGTTCTCTTTTGTTTTCTGGAAACGAATTGATACTAAAAACTCACCTACCATAGCCTATATGGCTATATGTTTTCCTTTCTCTTTTAAGGTAATTAAAAGGTTGTTCGACATGGTCACCCACAATTGGCTATATTTGCATCAAAACAGAATCAATTGAGTTAATTTTGTCATCATGCATCAAAATGTTTAAAGTTTAGAGAGAAAAAGAACTGAAATTAAATTTTCTGCTAACCATTATTAACATTATAAACACAATTTAGTGCATGTACTACAAAATATCGTAGTAATGTGAAATTGTTGATAAAATCTTATTTTGCGTGACTGGGCATGAGAATGATTGCCAGCTTTAAAACTATAAATTTCAAATGTGAAGAGCTAATCTAATATTTAATCCATCCAATAGTTTGACAGTTTCAGTGTTCGCTTGTCTAGCATTCTTGAATATCTTTAAGTATATTCAACAAATATATTTGAGAAGGACCATGTCAAATTCAAAACAGTGATGTTACAAAAGTTGAAAAACAACAACAGACACCTATGGTCCAGTGAAGTTTGCATATCTGACCGCAACTTATATCTTATTTTTCAAATATGCTGGATTTGTTGATAAAAGTTACAAATAAACTGATTCTTATTTATTTTATGCTCATCCATTTAGCCAAACTGATCTACTGTATGTAAAATGCGAGCTGCCTGAAATCTAAGCATTTTGACTTACAATGGATTTGTTGAAATTTGAAATTAAGAAACAAACAATTCTTCCGCCCATGGCTAAATTTCCCTTGATAACTTTACGCTCTATGTGGCGTTAGGCCACTATTATAAACTTTCGTAGTAAAAACAGGTGTGTTGTCTTGTTTTATTTGTTCCGCACCTGGAAATTTGGTTTTGGTGGAGTATATGACATTGCTGTGAAGTAGTTGGGTGGAGGTTTCTGGTCAGTGTAATATTATAGCCTAAATATGTAACATTTGGTGTATTTAGCACCATTTGATAGAGGGGGTGATTCGGCTGTTGTTTACATTCTGTAGGTAGCTTGGCAACCCCTATCACATTGCAGGGTATGTCGCTAAAAATGTCAACGGTCATCACCTGTCAAGACTTTTATGATGAACTCCAAAAGGACCGATTAAGGTATGTGCTAGGCATTTTCGACTAACGAAAGTTTGGGAAGGAGCTGTGGAGGCAAACGTTAACATTACGACTTATGACACATTAATAGTGTCTTGTGACTTGTTACAAGATAGAAGTGAAAAGCTCGTTTCTTCCTTTTGCTTCTGTAGATTTGTTGTTATAGTTTCAATTTTTGTGTGAGACAGGTAAAGACCAAGTACTTTATTTCCAATACATACAATTTTCAACTGGTCTCTTTATTTTTTGTATTTTATTTTTAATTTTGTTTAAATGCATGAATTCGGAACAATAGCAGGTCATATATTGTCGCTCACGATCTTCATTTCTTGAGGGTTTTTTAACCATCCTGTTGATATATTCATACGCTGTGTAGACAAATTTCTGATAGTAAATGAAAATGTCAAATTATTTGACCATTTTAAAGGCCCAGCTGACTAACCAGTCTGTCAGATTGTCCACTTTACACCTCTCTTTGCCTTATTACGGTTGTAAACAGGGAGGAAACCTCGTAAAAACCACCCCTGCGATTGCCGGAGCCACATCGTGTGACTCACTCATATACCAGAGGGTCGACAGGCGGTTTCAGGTTTTAATAGCGCTAAGATCGCTTTGTGGAACGGGCCCTCCAGGTACCGTCATTATATAGTGTATGCTATAATGACAATACAGCTGTGTCACAATCTGTTTCGAGGATTGAGCTTTTTTTAATTCAAACTATACAGAGAGAAAACCTGTTCAAGCAGAAACAACGCAAAAAAACATCAGTCGATTGACCTAAAGGCTTGATTTTAGAGCTTCTTACCTGCATTCATCTCTTACCACTTACATTTAATCCCAAATTTTCTCTAGCAACCAGCAATCAAGTTCTCCCGCTATCTGTGTTACCCTATTCCCATGCCGGTTCACAACCATTCGTTATTATGTAAGTCCCATTGTCAGAATCTGACAGGATCATAGAAACCGGAAGAAGACTAAATCTCAAACTACAACTGAAATGGCTACCGCAGCAGAACTTGTTTGACAGGTACGTTAGGTTTTTTGTTTCGCTAACATGCGTACTGGCCCCGATAGGTAAGGGAACCACCTTCAGTGTCACTGCCAACAAGCAATGACTAGACCGGACAATTTTAGCTTCGAGAGCACCAGTGTAACCATCCGCCCGCCTCCATTGAATGAAAGAGTTCACGTACTTCAGAATCGAATAATAGTTTCAACTGGAGACAATTTGTCAAATATAGAGTAACTGGTGTTCACTTTAAACATGAAGATAACTTTGTGGGCAGGACCTTTATTAATAAGCGAGTATCGCTGTTTTGAATTGGAAGTAAACAGACGTAAGGGAACTGAAACATGCAGTGCGGATAATTTTATGTTGATAATCAAGTAGTAATCTAAATGTGAATTCATATCTTATTGAATTGTATATACAGTTGTGGAGAGCCTAATCGTATATTTGCTCCTATTTTTATATTTGTACCTAATCGTATACATGTTGCGCCTAATCGTATAATTTCGCCAAATTGTATAGTCTGTTGCGCCTAAAAATATATTCTGGGCCTTATTGTAGAATCTATAGTGCTTATTTTTATGATCGCGCCTAAACTTTGCGCTTTATCTTATAAAGTTGTCAAATCGTATAAATTTGTTAACCTAATCTTATAATCTGCTCCTAATCCTATATTTTTTGCGCTTATTCTCACATGTACATGTTGCACCTAATCGTATAAAATGAGCCCCTATATTCGTATATTAGCAACATATCTTGTATAATCTGAGCGCCGTTGGAATATTTGCTTCTAAGTGTATAATGTGTGTTGGTCAATGAGCTTTTTATATATTTTTTATATATTTTCCCTCGGATAAGTTAGGAAGTAAGGAAGAATGTGGAAGTCACATAACACGATATATTTATTATCGGGCAACGTTTTAGTGCACCTTTCTCAAGCTTTGAAATCCATAGAATCGTGTTATTTTACTGCCACTGCTTCTAAATGCCACTATAACAAGTTAATGTGGAAGTCCTTATACAGTTTACCTAGTAGGCCTAATATTTAGTTTTATACAGAAAATAAATTCAGTTATTTATCAACAGATTTACACTTCCGACATTTAAATATCGAAACTATATCAATAAGAATTCGATAAAATGCACATTTATATATTGTAATATTGGTGACGAGATTCCATTTCTCGTCCCTGTCCTGTGCGCACAGAGCCATCCATAAATAACTGTAGTAACAGTAGTTGCGTTTGATATTTCACGCAGAGTTCAAGGCATCACATATTTATTTAGCATGATATTTATCTGTATGATGTTGTTCTCGACTTTATGGGTGCAGCAAAATCGGTCTTCTTATTTTCTTCTGGAATTTGGTTGTCTATATATTGGTTATCTTTAAATATATATATATATATATATTTATATATATACGGAGGAGAAAAGGAATCGTTACCAATATTAACTATGAAAACAATTTTAATAAAATTAAAAAATAACGTTGACTTGTATATTTTCAACTGTATATAGCATTATATAAACTGTAAATGACTTAATTGTTACAAGTTTTATTAATATATAATTGTTTCCGTAGGCACTTTTTTATTATTACATTGTAATTGTTGGTAATGTATTGTTTTAAAGCACGTTCTTGTTTAAATATGGTATTGCTTAGACTTTAACACAAATTATTGTAAAGTATATGAAAATACATGTTGGGATTGACCGGCCACTTAAACCATATGCGGGAAGCGGCTCTCAAACCACAATTTTAACAACAAGACTTTACATTTATACTTGAAAACGATCTCTGGAATGAGATAAAAATCTTTGTGCGAAATAAATCAAGAAGTTGTTATCTAAGCTGTTCTTTGCCTTATAGACTATAAGTGTTTCTAGCGTTGTTAACATAGTCTGATTGTATGACATTCTTAGAGTTTTTTTTTTGTCTTTGAATAAAATTTTATTTACCATATATATATAGATTACATTTTAGATGTACATACATCACAATATACCAATATTACTTTTACATATCAAATTTGACTATCTGTATTTTGTCATTTTTACATAATCATTTTACTTCTATTTAACACGAATATCATCTTACAAATACATAATATCATTTTCGTACAATTTACATTTCCTTAATTTACATTCTAAATGAAAAAGATGTTTCACATTTGCATAATTTCCATATTTAAATTTACTGATACAGAATAACAAAATTAACGAATCTGGTATAAGGCACGTATTTCATGCCGTAAACTCCAAGTATAACATCAATTGTTGTTAACACAATCTTTTTCTGTAAATATATACTTAACACGTTCTGTACATCTTTCCAAAAACACGAAATTGTTTTACATTCATAAAAGAAATGGTCAATAAATTCAACAGCTCCACAAACGTTGCATTTATCTGTTTGTGCTTTTGTGATCTTTTTAAAATAAATATTTGTCGGATATATGTTGTGGAGAATTTTCCAATACAGCCCCAAAAGCCTTGGTTCAGTAAAAAATAGCACAAGTTGTTTAGAACTAAAATGGGTTGCGATGCACTCCTGAAATGATTGTGTCCGGATGATATTCACTGTTTTATTAGAATCACATTACACATGAGATTTACAGTGTAAAAATCCATCGGTCCGTCCGTCCATCCATCCGTCCGTCCGTCCGTTCGTCCACCCACCCATCCACCCGTAAACAAGAAATTATATTAACATGGAAACCGCAGTAGTAGCGAAAAGACGAACACAGCACTGTTACTGCGACATGCCGGTGAATTACGAGGTGTGTGTTTTTCATTCACCTCTAAAATACACCACGAGTTGTAAACACAGACACGTATTAATTTCTCAAGTGATATCTTTGTATCCGAGTTGAGCGAGCGGATGGAATTGAAGCTCTTGTATCAGGAAATCTCAACGCTGGAGACAGAATGGAGCGATATCATTGGTTAGATTACACGCTGGTTAGTATCAGGTATCTCGAGAAGACGTTTAATATAAATCTTCAGGCAACTTGAGTTAAATCACCTGTGTCATTATCAATGGACTGAATTCTATATCTCTTTATGTAATGGTTTCAAGATAAAAATGTCTAATATACAAACAGAACTAAAACGAAAAGTCGTCAACAGGCAACAAAGAAACAAGAAACCCACATACACACACCCACACACACAAATTCACAAACAACGAAAAATAAAACAATAAAACCTTTCTAAAAAGGCTAAATAATATATTACTCTAAAACCGACTTCGTATAATGTTGGTGAAACAAAATATTAACACACCGGTCCTGTTCCACTAGACCAGGGAGCGATCACGTGCTATAGGTATATACAGGCATTTCACTTATGTGTCTGTCCTTGTGGAGCAATGAATGTCGAGTTCACCTATAAATCATTCAAATACGACCGACTTCTATAATTGTGTAAAACCAATTAGATCAATTTTAATTTTTTAATTTTATAAATCTTCAGATAGCATACGCCATCTAGCTATGGTAAGGTTGTTCGAAGAGTAACAATGCTGTTATTACTTAGCACTGGAGGAAGACAAACTTTCCAACAGTATCGAAACACCTGACAAGTTAAGGTTATATTAGTGTCAATTATTGTTGAAATACAACGCCGTCATATGAATTAAATACCCTTAAGCACAGTGTATATTACAAATCAATCAATCAATCAATCAATCAATCGGATACTATACAGACTGACAGTCATATCAACAATTAATTTTGTGGATTGCTTCGCATTTCAAACTGTGTGCTCACTATTACAAAAAAAGAAGTGTCCGATTGTACAAATCCATGCGAAAGGAGTGCGATTTCGTAATCAACCTTGGCATAACTCAACGGAAAGGACATGGTTATAGACAAATAAAAGAATTTTGCCTCTAGGTGGAGAATAAACTTATATTCAGCGGTATATTTTTTATAAAGCCGGCATCCAATATCTCTCAGACTGACCTTTTTCGAAGTAGATGACTTTAGATGTCTGGTATCTATGACTGAAATAAAGCTCTTAAAGTTAAATCGGTGAAAAATGTTTATTCCAGTCAAACTTTTATCAAAATAAAAAAAAAATAGTACGCAAAAGAAAATAATAACGAAAATAAATCAATGCGTGTCTGCTGCCCCCTGCAAACTTTTTAAATTTCACAGGATATAAATAATAGGCAAATTGTGTTTAAAGAGATAAACACATGACCATCTGTGTCATACAGTTGTATGTCGGGTAGATAGGGATGCATGCAGGCATTTGATTAAAACCGGAAGCGGACTTACCTCCATGCATTACGTACAGCCCGCTTGGTCATAAACCTACTACCATTTTCAATGTCTAAATGTAGTGATATCCGCTAAAACGGCGTAAATTGTGCGGTCGTATCAAGAAAAATTACAGCTGTATAAATACACTGGGACTATGCTTTGATGTCATTCAGCTGTCCATCAATGCATTTCCCTTTTTAAAGATACCAGTCACCCAAATCAAACAAACAAACAAATTATAAAGATACTAACAAGTTTAATCATTT
>JAQQZZ010024838.1:0-10982 GCA_030265115.1 Mopalia vespertina | reverse complement strand
CAGCACAGGATTTGATGACTCAACTGGTGCTTGTGTTGCTCTTTAATGGATGATAACCAGAGTTACAATCAGGTTATTAAAATGGAAATTAATGTATTGTATTACTCACAAAAGGTTTTACTAATTTATAGAATATGGTTTTTGGGTGGTCTTCTTTAATTTTGCGTTAAACTCTAATCAAACACACATCTGCTGTTTTAACAGGCAGAAGCTATTTTCCGAGTTTGGAGTTAGACTGTGAATTTGTTCTCAAGTTATTGTGTTCACAACACATACAAGTATTAATGTTGTACTTGTTTAACAATAATAATCGTTTCGTTTTATGGAATTCTTGTAAATGAAATACCGTTTACGATAATACGCACGTACGACGTTCAGTACCAATTATATAGCATCCCAGATAAATGGAAGTCTGTCCGATATCACACAGTGGTACAGTCCTGAACAACGTCATAATACATGCAGTGTGGTATTATTTTATATGGTTCCTGATTCAGAATACGTCATAAAAAGACATTGTAAGGGTGAAGGTGTTCTTACGTGGATAATTGAATTTGACAACCTCTGAGATGATTGTTCTTTTATCAAGGAACTTCTTGAGCGATTTACAATATTAACACGGTTCAACTTGTCAATACATGAACACATATTGAGCCACTTTCTAAGTTCTATTTCTATAGTCGCTCAGCCAGGTCAACGACAGGTCATCTAATAGCACACAGATAGGGCGGATGAAGATTTAGGTCAAACAAGAAGGTCTTCTTGAGTCAATCTGCCACAATTAGGCGCTGTACATGAATTGACACATCGACGGAAATAGACGGAAATTGTTTTGGATACTATTTCATCTTTATAATGTAAATATTGCTTGGACCCAGCGTTTATTGGTACCTGCAGACTTAAGGCTGATTGAGTCTTTTAATCAGTAAAAAAACACAAATCTTTTCTCTGAACTAAGTTGATAATATGAAAAAGACGAAAATAAAAATATTACCCAAGTACGGTTGGATTTTATGGTACCATGAATACATAAATCGCTAAATGCCAGCAGTATATTTAAATGTAAGTTACGTTGCACAATGTGAAAGAAGTGTTATTCGTTCATTCCAGTACAATATGCATGAATCTACGGTGCTTTTTCAGCCATTCCCAATCAAATCTACATATGTCAGAGCGGTTTATTATTGTAGGATTGTGATTGACAGTTCCACAATGGCCATCGACTTTCCTTGAAAGAAGACAGAGTAAATTACCCATGTAGGCTTCCAAGCACAATAGATTCAATTTAGTTTCTATCTTGTCTTCTCTGCGAATCCAAGTCATTGTAGATCGAGATCAGACTTAATTATTCTATTTGCCTGGCTTCAGCTGTTCCAATGCAGCCCCGGACTGCCTTTTGAAGAGCCTGTATAAACAAGCGGACGTGAACTCCCTTGTTAACGGATGTACTAGTCAGGTGAAGAATTGTTGATTTTGATGTCAACAGATGTCGGTATAGAAGGCGTCATGTCAGACCATCATTATCTTCCAGACGAAGTGTATGGTTTAAATATATCGATATTAATTTGTTGAAATTATGAATGTCAAGTGGATCTATAAAGGTATTCACAATTTGATCTGAACTGATTTTAAGGTCTTCATTTACCGATTTCTACTTGTCCATTCATTATTAAACAATGTTTTGATATCATCACAACGGACACAGTTTTGTCTCAAATGTCCATACCTGTTAGGAAATTGCAACATCTATGAAATGGTATTCTACTTCTACAACAATTCAACTAGGACGGTAACAGTGTTAATGAACAAGCCTGAAGCTGTTGAGTTTACTGCCATTAACATTTCAGAACGGCCTATGATACATCAAACCCTCATTTCAAATATTACGGCTTCGGCATTGTTCACAACTGAGAAAAAATGTAATTTTTAATTATAGCTTAAACGTGCCCTTTGTTCCTGTGGATTGAAAGTGTGCTCAAACACAATTACATTTCCAATTTGAAATTAAGCTGAATTACATGAGACGTGTCAGTTAAATTTTGCCATTTGTAATCAATAGACAGAACTAACTCCTCGGGGATTTCTGTGTGAAGTCGTTACAGTATAATCAAGGAGCTGTGCAATTAGACTTTCTAGCTATCATTTTTTTTAAATCTTTGTTTTCATGAAATTGGTCGCCATCAACTCAATTCAATGATGACAGCTATATTTAATCTGATTTTAAGCTAAGGGGTTCATCGAAGAAACACATCACAAGAGCATTATAAATCTGTAGTCTTGGGACCAGATTCGTCTTATGTGGTCTGATCATTTATTAACTTATCTACAGTCCAGAGCCTGTAGGCTGAGTTGTCTGTCCTCCACTGCGGGTCATGAGTTTCAAATCCCTGGCCGGTCTCAGTCTGCAACAGTCTGAAACTATTTTTTCAGCAAACGACCAAACTGATGAAAACACGTACAGTCCCATTTCTCAAGTCTTTGCCCCAAATCTACTTTATGTCTATCGATGCAAAACCTGCGGTTGTGGCTCAGTGGTGAGAGTGCCAACTGATCTTCATTTCGCGCAACGCTTATAGGTTTGAGCCCCCCCTCCCAACACCCCTCCTTGCACACACACACACACACACACACAAACCACAATTTGTTCTCAGGTATAAGAGGGAATCATACCAACTAATTCAGGATTGGATTTTTTCTATGTTTCATCGAGGTACCCACCGACTTTAGTAAAGCAGACCGCAAAGTGGACAATCCGTCGTAATATATCAATTTCCTTCATTAAGCAGTTGCCAAACTGCTCATAGGTAAGTTTCGGTCTGTGCCAGCTGAGTGAGCTGGAAATAGTACATATAATTGGGCAGGTACGATGTAACTGGACCAATCGCACGCGCGCATAGAGCGGTTAACAATTTTACAAATACAAAATGGGCGGCGATTCGTCCGCTTCGAATTAATTACGTGAAAAAGGTTATGTTTTAAACAGATTTATGAGACTGCAATATGTCTGGGTATAACCAAAGGCCTTGATGTGAAGTTGGCAGATGATGGGGTAAACGTAGAGCCGGACTAAGTTCATATTCGCTTCGTACACAACTGTATAGTGAGGTTGGACATAATCATTGCCTGTCGGATAACATATTGATGTGTTTAGAGATTATATTTTTTATATTCGCTTAAAAGTCGGTAGTCCGCCCTTCAATCAAGATATAACTAAGTAACTAAACCTCTGCTCTGTGACCAACATCTTATATGAATAATCCGTTCCATTATATCTATTGTGTCTAAATAAAAGGAACAAATGCTATATGGACGTATAAAAAGATGTGTTCTGGAATGTTCTGATTGATACAGTTTACAATTGAAAAAATAGTAAAGGCAAACAAAAGTTAGCCAATAAACACTGTGTGAAAATCTTACACAAAATATGACCTTTAACAAGTTATCTTGCCGTTTATACAACACGGGTTCTCGTGAAAGTCCATGGTATAATAAGTCTTCATAAGTTAGCCCAGCACTATACGAGACCCAGCTATACACCGTTTGAAAAATAATTGTCTTTCAAAAGTACTATTTTCATCTGAATTAAGATTTTGACACGCTCCTTAAGTATTAAGAAAATACTACATATTTATTTGCGGAAACAAACCAAGTATATAATTATAGTAAAACACACGCGAAGGTTAGCATGTTGCTGGTTTATCCGTTGGGCCGTTTCATCGAATTCACAGGCGTGTCTGTCTTTTTTGCTTTTAACACATTTTTAATGTCCCTTCTAGCGATGCCACTGAACAGACTGTATCGGGATATGAGGTTAGAACATAATCCGCATAGTTTGATAACGTCTGAATGGCCGCTGCCATGCATGTAAATTAAGTCAACAGGATTATAAAGTATGGGGTCGCAGTTCATTTGGGTCTTTAAATTACTCGATTTTTCTGGGAATAAAACATCTGTTCGGCTGAAAATTCAAATGAAAATCGTACTTTTAAAAACAAAACAAACAATTTGTTTATCAAGAGGTATAACGCAGCTTATTTATCGCTTTGTTAATCATTTTAGACTTGTTATCCTTTGGCCCCTGAAATCTCGTGATTTCCGAGATCTTGCTGTAACCATAATGAGGCATATGGCAGTATTGATATTACATTTTTCAACACGGAGAAAGGCCAATACATATGAAAACTTTGTTCTACGACACCTCACAAACACAGTAACTAATCATATTGTAAAATGCCAGAGGCACATTTTTCACACAAATTTTGTTGTCGTGTGTTTTGAAAAGAGAATTTGGTAAAACTATTTTGCTCCACAAATTACTATTCAGTGGCCTGGAGTGGGATTTTTACCAACAATTGTAAGTATTAACAGCTACAAAAATAGCTATAATACGGATCTCGTGTCTTGAGGAGTTTGGTTTAGTTTGCCTGGAGAGCAAAACACGGCCAAACCAAACTGCGATACATCTTGCTACACTTATATCTTAAACAAGCGGAAAAGTGAGCAAAGCTCACTAGAGTCATACCCCCGCACCGAGGCTGTAAGTTGTTCAAATATACGAATAATAAACTTTACTGACATTTTATATCATACTAAAATATAAGGCCTAGGAGTGCACAAATGGGCCAAAACATATGCACATGTAGATAACATAAAATTGTGTAACAGAAAACAATGATGAGGACAGAATGTAATAAATTCTAAGAAATATATGTATTGTGAGAGGAAATATGACATGCTTCCAGAGTAGTTTGTTTATCAATGGGTTCTTTGTTTTTAGAATAAGAGTAATAGCATTTTGACAGTTCATCTGTACTGAGAGATAAATTAAATTGTTTTTATAGAATGTTATAAACTTGGACATTGTAATTTCATGTTGAAAAAGTGTTATCTGTATTATATTTCCAAAATGCACGTTTTGGATATGTGTCAGTAAAATGGTCCATTGCATTAAAATAAAGCATTAGAGTAAATCCCAAAATTGAAAAAGGAGGGGGGAGGGGAATATGTGCTTTTAAAATTCCATCATGCACAATAAAGTTAGACATGTCTAACACTATGTGCCTTAATAATAAAACAAAGTTCATCCCATACACTGAATACTTTTTGAGATAGAGATCTGAATATGACAGGAGTGGAGGCAAAGAATGGACGGACGGATGGACAGACAAACTTCCAGGAATGTTACATGAATAGCATCATGACAGTGAACAGTTCCACTATGTCCGCCGTTAAATGAAACAATTTTCAGCTCGACACATTGAGTACTTTTTGAGATAGACATCGAAATACGAAAGTAGATAAAGTGGAAGCATGCAATGGACAGACGGACAGACAAACTTCCAAGAATGTTACATAATTCGCATTATGACATTGCACAGTCCCAGTATGTCAGCTGTTAAATGAAACAAGTTTGAGCTCGATACATTGAGTAGTTTTTTAGATAGAGCTCGGAATATAACAAGACGTGGAGTGAAGGCAAATGACGTACAGATGGGCGGACAGACAAACTTTCAAGCATGTTACATAGATAGCACCATAGCGGTATCATTACAGTGCACAGTCCCAATATGTCAGCTGTTAAATGAAACAAGTTTGAGCTCGATACATTTAGTACTTATTGAGATAGACATCTGAATATGACAGGAGGTAGAGTGGAGGCCAAGAACAGTTGGGTGGACAGACAGACAACCTTCGAAGAATGTGACATGAATAACACCATGACAGTGCACAGTCCCAATAAGTCAGTTGTTAAATGAAACAAGTTTGAGTTCGATACATTGAGCATTTTTTTAGATAGAGACTGGAATATGACAGGAGTTAGAGTGAAGGCAAATGATGGACAGATGGACGGGCAGACACACTTCCAAGAAAGTTACATGAATAGCACCATGGCAGCAATGCACAGTCCAAAAATGCCAGCTGTTAAATAGCATAAATTTCAGCTCGATACATTGAGTACTTTTGGAGGTAGAGCTTGGAATATGACAGGAGGTAGAGTGCGGACGGACGGTATAAAAACCCGATAATTATCCGAGTGATGTTTTCTGTTGACATGAGAGAGTAAAAGAATAAGTGATAATGTCCAGTAAAAATAGTCTGTTTCATTAAATACAGCCCCGTTTTAATGCCACTGACGTCGGAATATCAGGTATTGAAGAACACCAGAGTAACATTCTCATTCTCAGAACGACCGATAAATAAATTACTTGTGTTCTTTGCCTGGAGTTTGCATTACATTTTAAGTTCATATATATTTTGAATAAATGAAGAGTTCATATATATATATATGTGACGTCATTATATACTTACAATGTCTGTATACACTAAGAATATACCTTTCTGGAATAATGTCCCTGGCATATACAAAGCTAGTCTCAGTCAATTCATATAAATAGTACGAATAAAGGTAAAACAGGGTAACGGCTATGAGCCGAGAAAATCATGAAATAATACGAACTTAAAGTTATTTGAGATTTGAATGCATGTACTTATTCAAAATATATATACACATGACGTTATCGACATTCTGTAACAGTATTCAAACGAACCTGCAGGCCTATATGTGTTAAGCTGTTCAAGTCAAAATGCAATTATAGTAAGTAAAATAAATACGTGATATTAAACAAATTATAGGGTTTTCAAGTAAACAGAGTCGACACATCTTTACCTTCCCATGGGTGTGTATACAGTAATCATAGACCTCTAGTCAATGCACTGATCACATGTGGACACAATGATAGGACACGGGTATATATAATTGAAAGTCTATCAAACTATATAGTCACTAGACTTCTGAAATATATATGAACGCAAGCGGAAATATAAGGATATAGGCCTATGTCATTAGTGACGTACCTAAGTAAACATGCTATCTATTTATTATTAGATTGACAGAGAGAAGCATTAACGACATCGATCAACGTTATACCGTGAGGGTGTGTTGTTTAATGAAATTCAAAGCTATTATTTATTTACAAATCAACCATTATGGCGATTTATGCTAATGCTAATGCTGTATGATTTCAAAACTGAGGTCGTCAATTATTGTTTCATATAATCCCCAAGCGATAAAACAGGGTCTCTCAATAAGCTGCCGCTTTAGCTCAGAAGATAGAATGTTGAAACTGCCAGTGTCAGCCAAAGGCTCCGGGTTCGATTCACGCGATAGAGGCGTGCATTGTGTTCGTTCTCTATATTTATTCTATGTATACATATACAAAAATGACTGTATATCCATGTAGATCATAACCATGCATGCAAGGTTATAAATACCACCTGTTACTGTGCAATGTCTATATATCCGTGTTTGTCAATTATAAAACTATACCACAGACCTACAACAACTGGGCCTGAAGTTTAGCCTGAGGTGGGTATATGTGTTTAGTACAACCTCTCTCAAGCCCACTACAGCAAAACAACCGCACTAAGACGAGTTTAAAGATTATACTCACCGATTTGTCCATATTGTCACTGTTGTTATACTGACAATGTTGTTAATAATGTGTTGTTTTAAATCAGCTGTTCACACCTGTACTCAGGTAAATGATAAGAGTAGTGATAGTATCCTGGCTAGTCACGGTCTGATAAAATCCCAACAATCTCCCATAGGCCAGGTAATTCTTTAGCAACAATTAACATCTGTATACAAAAGTAAGAAAAAGTTATTTCTGTAATCAATCCATGTTTATAGGTATTCAGGTTAAACTATAAAACTGGGTACACACCTTGCTTTCAAAATCTATGTTACCTGGAAACTCGTCTGAATGGGTCTCACCTGTCTGAATAGAAGTGACTCAGTCTGTACCCATACCAACGGCCTCGACAATGCTTGAATAAATATTGTAACTTTTAGGTCATGTAGATTGTAAAATCAGTTGGATTGACCAGGTTTGTTTTATAGAGATAACAGGTCTAAAAGATCGATACTAAACTTTACGACACAAAAAACTCACACATAAAGACCCACGGGCAAACTATATAAAAAGCTGTTGTGTAAAAACTTAATTCTTAATAAGATAAGTTCATAAATTCTTAAGTTATTTGTTAAGTCGTTTTTAAATGTCATTTGATGTTGATCTATAAAAAATAATAATATTTAAACAACTGTTTCCTGATGAATATTGTAATACAATGTCTTTAGTCTAATATCTACATCGTATCATTCATTATTCACCCCGGTTATTTCTACAGCTAGTTCTGTTGACCACAATATACTATCTAAATCTAGAGAGTTGGTTATATAGGCATGCCTGTTCATCATTCTATGAGAAAATAAAATATTACTTACAAAATCTATGACGTGTATTCATGGTATTGTTATCAATGTAATCGCCCAATTAACAAGATGTCAAGTTCTGCTGGGGAAAGAAAAACCCCAAAACCGAAACTATCTTTTGGTCGGTAGCATGAAGTGAATTATAAAGTCAGTTCGATTGATTTATATGCATTGCCTCTGACTTCCTGGGTTGACACTTGTTATCTATAGCAATGCACTGGCTTCGTAATGGAAATTATACTATTATATATTATTGTCATACACTCCTTGAATCGAGTGACCATGAATGGTAATCTAAAGATAGCTAGCTAAGCTTACCTATAAATAGTTGCAGGGGTTTCGCAATGATAATTTCACGTCATACAATAGTATACAATCAAGGTAACAGTAGGTTTGTTCAGCTTTCGTTATGCCCTGTATACTGATGCCAACTGACAAATGTTACGGCATGTCAGCATGATGAGTGAAAGAAACCCCTCTTCCGGACACAACAGACAGCCAGAAAACAATTACAGGATGACAGGGCCCCTTGCCATGGGAGTATTACATATATAGTAACAGAGAATTCAGCCCTTGGGACAAGATATGTATATATAGGCTACTTGTATATATGTATATATGTATATATAGGCTACTTGACAAGAGCATAAAGCAGAGGGTAGGGTTAACAATCAGTTTCGTTTTACCCCTTCGCTCAGAGCGATGTCGAGGACAAAAGAAGACCACGCTATATAGTAAGCCCTATTAACCTAGATCCAGGTAACGTCATTATATGCTATACTAAATATTAACCACTAGTACAGAGGTTGAACAGACCGCCTTCACGAATCCATGATGATTGCTCAGGGACATTTGCTCTGATGACTCTGCCGACAACGATTGAGCCACAATAGCTCAGATCTTTTTTTTTTTTCACAATGACTTTTGGTTTGACGATATCTGATTGTCCTGATGACAACGGTTCTATTACTACTGTTACGACGATGATAATTCCGACGTCAACTGTTCTGATGATTGTTGTTCCAATAACGATTGCTCCGAAGTAAACTGTTCTGATCATTGCTATTCCGATGACGACAGGCTCCGATGTCAACTGCTCGGACGACTATGTTAGGATGAGGATGACTCCGACGTCAACTGCTCGGACGACTACGTTAGGATAAGAATGACTCCGACGTCAACTGCTCGGACGACTATGTTAGGATAAGAATGACTCCGACGTCAACTGCTCGGACGACTATGTTATGTTAAGAATGACTCCGACGTCAACTGCTCGGACGACTATGTTAGGCTAAGAATGACTCCGACGTCAACTGCTCGGACGACTTTGTTAGCATGAGGAAGACTCCGACGTGTTCTGACGACTTTTATTCCGATGACGATAACTGCTCCAACTGCTCCAACGACAATTTTTCCGATGACGAGGAGTTCGACATCAACTGCTTAGACGCATAATGTGCGATGACGATCTCCGATCTCAACTGATCCAACGACATCTCTTCCGATGTGGTCTCACAATAGTGTCCTACGTAAGAAGCAGCACTTATAAGCTGGGTAATTGTCGAACAAGCAAATGTACGTTGGACACTGCACCAATCGACAGTGCCTTGTATTAAAATCTATTCAAGTAACTCCCCTCCTTGCAAGGAATTATTTAACAAATAAAAAAATAATACTGAGATAAATAATTTATATTCAGGTTGACGCAGAGTGGAGCATATAAATCTCCACAAGGGGTGATCTCCGGGAATAACAATATATTGCTTTGGGGGTCTCCTGACCACAGTTGTTCCGTAAGATTGTCTAATTTTGGTTCCAATCACCTTTCCCATTGGCCATGAAAACGAATACCGTAAAGATTTCTTGCCCTTGTGTTACGACGTGAATTTTAGCATAGTTTTTATTTTCTAAAGGTTAACTTTAAAGGAGGGGACGATTGCCTTCCCTTATGCTAAATTAATAATCATACTTTAATTTCGAAACTTGTCTTTGTGTTACTATATTTCGGTCGTCAATTGTTGGGGGTTGTATCTGATCTTAAGTGTATGTAGCTGTGAAATTCTTTTACATACGCTTCCACTGTATGCTACATCTCGAAAGGATTTGAATAATTTGCATATACGTTATTGAGGTTTTTATTTGTTTAATAACAACATCTTTAGATAAAGGAATCTATATTACATATGATAGGGAAGAGAGTGTGCATCATTACAATTGCTATAACAACCCATCTTCGCGACTCAAGGTTAAGACATGGGTGTATTAACCTTGGCACATTAGAAACTTCTATCGTGTTATCCGAGTCGACTAAGGGCACATAATCTAGTCCCATCTGGGCTTTCCCCTAAATCCAGCGGCCAATGGAATAAGTCCATTCAACGACAGAAGGAGTCTACGACTGGAGTAAAATAATAATGACGGAAAGCAGTTCTCAAACTCAACGTATAAACATGATCAAGAGCAGGTTATGTGTTCACAGTTTAAATAATATCCAACTCCAGTCATTGGGCTTTTTCTTAGAGTCTCATTTTGTAACCATCAAGTATACCATCTAGCTTTTCAACGCAGACTAGGCTGTATGCAAGGCATGGATGTAAGACGGCGTCGGTTTTAATCAAATGTTGGAGTCTAAGGATGTTTGAAAAGAACTATCAAAACAAATACACGTGGCTGTTGTGCGATAGAGAATCACCGACAGGCTGGAGAT
>JAQQZZ010024827.1:0-10983 GCA_030265115.1 Mopalia vespertina | reverse complement strand
TCTTACACATAAAAGTAGTAAGTCTGTTAGCAAATCGTTGAGGATATGGGTTTCTGGTGGAAACTGGAGGTGGGATACTTCTATTCAAATTTGGACAGGTTAGAGTCCTTCTGTCGACCTCCGGTATATGATGGAGTCCTATGGTGTGGCTCTAGAAGTCGCGGTGGTGGTTTTCACAAGGTTTCTTTTAGCCCCCTACTTAAGTAGGCACAATGCGATGTGGACATTTCGTCGTGATATAATTGAAATACCCATGAGTACGACGTCAAACCCCAATCAAACAAAAAACAGCCATGTTTAGGCTGCATCATGAGAATTATGTTTGTATTTAAGGTTGATATGACATTCCCAGAACTAAACTTTCATGTTTCGACTATCATGGCCTAGTTTGTTTATAACATCACTGTATTAAGCCATATATGACATTATTATTAACATGCAGGAGTACAGATAGAACTGGAAGTAAATACATCGCCTTCAGCTATGGACTTTATTACAAGCGAGACACCGGTATTTCAAAGGATTCCGATCAATACTTAATTGACCACTAAAAGCGCATTGAAGTCGTCAGTGAAATTGAGGGCAAATTACATTACAAAAATACAGACGATGGCAACAAAGTGGAGTCTCGAACAAGTAAGATGCCATTTTCCTGTCGCCGATTACCCACACTAACAGCTTTGTGCGACTCGGATAATAATATAGCGGAGCGCCTGATGGTGTTTTAACCCTGCAGTCATTGGGGTCAAGTTATGTCTCTCAGACAAGGGCAGTGCTTTAACTCGTGGATTATATCTTTCATTTCTTTCCTTAGATGGCGATAACAGTTTTTTTTATCCATACTATTGACGATCAGACACACACAATCTACATCAGTTTGGTTTGTCTGGCTTTCAAGCGTACATAAAACGTCAGTTATCGCCATGTTAAGAAAGAACTGAAAGAGATAATCCACAAGTTAATGCTAGAATAACTTGTCAAATTACTCATTATATCAAGCGGTGAACAGAACTGCTATTGTATGTTTTGTCAGAGACCTCGTTGTCTCCCGCAAGCCCCTTCAGTTCTTGGTGCTAAAAGTAAAATGTATGATAGGCTATTAAATCATAATTTGCTGAAGTACTCAATTAAAATGAATCAGTAAAATTTGACCAACATCCTGTGCATTTGTTGTCTATATTCGTACAAGATTTATGTTTTGCTTAGTTTAAATTTTAAGTAATCTGAATTAATTTGATCTTCCAGAAATACATTAACGAAACTTCGGAGAAAAAAAAACGCATATACAGTTTACTTACGTTACACAAAATTTAAGTGGCTTTCAGTGAAAAGCGACTGATTATACAGAGATATAACTACAGTTTTGTTTACTTAATAGGGTCTTTCGTTTAACTTGATTTAGTTTCTTTCCTTCCCTTGTAAGACAGTTGTTAGAAGGTCAAAATATAAATTGAGTCACAAACATATTTGACAAATATCCACGAATAACATTAAAAGACAAATCTTTGTGTTGTACCTCGTCTTTCTACTGGGGGTAAGGTGTCTTCGTAAGATGTCGACTAACCCAAATTACCTTGCATATTTTTTTATTTTTATCGCCAGGACGAGACCATACAATCCAATTACCTATTTATTATACACACACATAGCCAAAGTAAAAAGAAAAAAAGAATGCACACAAACGCTAGATTGTTCCAAATAAATATTGTTTGATTTCTTTATTAGTCGGAAATACATCAGCGTTCAGCGGCAGCGTGCATTGATATTAATGTGAAAAGGCGGAACAAGATCACGCGAGTCATTTCAAGAATCGAGTTGAACCTTAAAAGTTAAATGAGAGGGAAATATTTACAGCGTTTGTAATACAAAATGTATTTACATTATTCTACTGGAAGTTAAACGTTCAGTTGCTAAATACTGCCCCACCAAAAAGGCTACTGTAATTCCGCGAAGATGTGGCTGAAAGAGACGTTGACCTTGCACTTGAAGGTTTTTGAAAAATGAACAGGGGCTGTGCGGAAGTTTCGTCGGCAATATTAAGATGTTGATTTGTAATTTGTGGTGGGTTGTGCACTTGAAGTAACTGTGATATATGCTTTTGTTCTGAATAATTCAGGGTTTTTTTATCGTATTCTTGGATGCTTGACAACGAATTGCGTCCATTAACTGGCATCACTCTGTGGGGAGCTACACCAGATTTAATTTTTCGGACGGAGTGGTTTGTAATGCGGACTGAAAGACCTGCAGCTTCTGTAGCTTTTTTCATCAATTTACCAAGGCAATGCTCTCCCGTGGGTGTTGGATAGAAAGAACCAAACGCGGCTTGCTTCAGTAAGACGTTTTTAGGGAATAGGTGTTAGGTAAAATGGACTATCAGGACAATTTCTACATTCCAGTCTAGCCTCAACAAAAAGTTTATACAAGGTGATCGGGTTTCTCGAGTCATCGACCTCAGTTGGCCCCTAGAGACGAGGGGTTGTCTGGCGAAAGTCACTACGAGTCCCGTCTCGAGTCTTGCTGTCTTGTTCGGCCCACTCTGTGCCGCCCAAATCTTTGCCGAATGAAACACCTCCGAATCGTAACTCTCTGTGTTCACCCCTGCCTCGAAATCCGAAAACTTTACCCAAGAAATAAAAAAGAGAAAACTGTAGACTTTGTGGCGTGTTGTTTTTTGGAACATTTTTTGCCGCTTCCTTCCATTCGCTGTCGTAGAGTGCCTCGCATAATTCTAGAATTTCAGCGTCGCTTATATCAAAGTGATGTGTTGTCATTTGAGCAGCCATCCTTTGGTGCCTGCTTTGGTCCTGCGTATGACGTCAGAAAGATCGGTGTCCAATATCGTAGAATATTGGACAGTTGTAGTTTGTACATAATATAGCAGGGATGGACAGTTAGGTGATCAAAAAGGTGATCAAATGACATTAAATTATGCAAATGAAGGTTTACTGTAAATGCCTCCTCGTCAAAATTCGTAACTTTTGGGACTCGGCAAAGTGGTTTTAGGAAGCAAAAAACTCCACCTGTCTAAATAACTGACACTACCCTAGTTGGCTGGTTGGTTGACTTCATTGGCGCATGCAGCCCCACGGGGCTATTCGCACCGTAGCTTTCTATTCATAATAATACCTAAACCTACTTCCATCACCAAATTATCGGGTTTTTTGGTCTGCAAAATAAATTTTGCAATTGCAACATAAACTTTGCTCCTATTCTTATCTGGATTTAACCGATTTCCCAGTGTGAACTCAGTCACACCCAAGTGACGCTTACTCACTCACCGGCAATGCATGCAGTGTCCTATAACTCGAAGTTCAAAGGTATATTTAATTTAATCAGCAGTTAGCTGTTTGTCAGCCTGTTACCCATGGTTGATGAATCCTATCCGCCTTTTGCAACTTGTCATTTATTTCTACTATAAACGGCGCAAACTCGCAATAAAAGAAAATTGTCAGTACCTAGTATGTT
The DNA here is from genome assembly GCA_030265115.1 of Mopalia vespertina. Lineage (NCBI taxonomy): Eukaryota > Metazoa > Mollusca > Polyplacophora > Chitonida > Mopaliidae > Mopalia > Mopalia vespertina. The sequence goes on along the minus strand of JAQQZZ010024827.1, from coordinate 7,518 downwards.
CACATATGAAGCGGTTAATGAGTGCAGGGATGTAATAAACGACGCACAAACCAATCACTCTTAAAGATAATGGGACGAGTTGTCTGCACTCACATCTGTATCAGATAAAAACACCCCTATCATTTATTACTGTCATTTAAAGGCGGAAACTGTGATTACAAACATCTGAGTGTAATTTATTACAGAGAAAGAAGACGTCTGTTAGGATGTCTCAGTATTATCAGCCGAAGTGAAATAACCCTATATCTTAAGTAATTAATAACAATTATCGCATAATATCTAGGTAACTTTGGCTATTATAAATCGTTAATTAATTGAGGTAAACTTAGGTCTACCGTTTATTTCATATATCTTGGATGATAGCCAGCAGAGGAATAACGACCTAGCTGCTGTGCGTCTTTATGAATCTCGTAAGACTAGAACATAAATCAAGATAACATGCAACAGGTTCAACACGAGGGAGGATTCAGAGGACATTATTAAAGCGATAATTAATAAGTATACCGCAGAGAGCAAAATTTTCGTGAAATATACACCTCGTTTCTTTCTCGTGCGAAAAATATAATGAAAGATGATATTCTGTTGACGTGTGGCTTTAAATACTAATTCGTTAAGAGTATCGCAACACTGTTGTATTTACATTCGAATGCCCCGCATCAAAATTACGTTGACATACACACTCGCAGCTTCTGTTATTTACAGTAAAATGAATAGCCTATCTATCGTATGTAACCTATACCGTGTATAATCTGGTCGTCAATAGTTTCCAACTCGAAACCGGTCCAGATTTTGTAAAACTTTCTTGACGGTCGTATTGAAATTATCTTATGAACAGAAAAATATTGTATCTATTAGACATCGCATGTCGTTTAAACAAGAAAAAAATGATTTCACTGCTCAAAAATAAAGGCTCGACCCCTTGCCCCCACCCCCCAAAGCGCGCTTCATCCGCCCATGAGTGAACATTTAGTACTTTTTGCGGTGTTGTTGTTTACCCTGCCCATGCATTGTGCTTGAGTGTCGCACTGTGTCGGGCTATCAGCTCACATAATCTGCTGGAAACACGTGGTACAAGTTGGAGTGTTTGCCAATAGCGCTAAAGCCATACTGAGAGGGAGATAAGCGTCTAGAATAAATAATTCAGTAGTTTCCACGTAATGCCAACAGATTACAGAACCACTTCACCTGAAGTCCTGTATTCGTCTCTTTTTAAATAGTCTGATCTTCGTGTTGAATGGAAATCACAGAATCGTATGATAAAAGTGTGTATTGTCTGACACAGGTGAGATGCGATGACAATGTATATTCAATCAACATTTCCTTTGAATTATATCGGAATATTTAAGGATTTCTTTCGCTGGAAAAATAATCTAAGTTAATACCTTTTTCGTATTGCTTTTATCATTGATACTTTCTGCATATGTAAGGCTTTACAGTCTGAATGCTCTGCTAATTGTCATGGTAAAGAACCTACATGCGTTGTATTTAAGGGGCATTTTGACAAAAGCAAAATGAATTGCATACCATTAAAGGCAATTTTATATTAAGAAACATCAGAGACATCGGCATGTCATTGCAACAACAACCTTTCAAAGGGAGAGTTCTTTCATTCCAGCTTTACTGCTAAGAAACACATCGAAAAGACAATGTAACAGATTGATTGATTTGTGTTTAACGCCGTACCAAGGCGTATTAAGCTCAAACAACAACGGTGTATCCAACAGTTATTGTCACACTAGCACAACCCTGAAATTTGAAATGTTTTGCTTTGTTCGAAAGTTCATGTTCCTCGAGTGCTAAGTAACGCATCACGCGTATACGTAAAGCACACTGCCCTCCGCCAGAGAGCTTAAGAGAATGAAGACGGATAAAATACAGTGGGACCTTACGTTGAATAAATTTTAGGCAAGCTGGGACCTGTGCGGGAACCTTGCCAAAGACGTTAATGCAACAAAGACGTTTTTCATTTTGAAAGTCAAGCTTGCAAAAAAAATAAAAGGGACAAGAATATTGAACGCATTTCTTACCGTCAGACCAGAACAATGAAAGTTTGATAGTGAATACAATTTTAACCCGGACAGAAACAACTAAACACAATAGTTTTCCAATTAATAACAAATAATATTTTTCAAACAAATAACACAGACAATTGTGTTCCTACAATCAATTTAAAACTACTTGTTCGTGGGCAGAATAACACATCTGTTCATGAAGTGTGTTTAATTATAAGCAAAGATAATATTGGGAAAGAACGCATCATTAATAAGCAATTTTATTCAAAGATTACTTCAGCCAGAAACATGATTCATTATCTGTATCCCAGCAACCAACGGGGTTGATCAGTGGCCAAACAGGGAGATAAACATGTTACTTATATAACATGAAGTGTCACCTATGTCATGGACTAACAATGTAATTCAACTGAATATTCAAATCTTCATATTATTAGTCAATGACAACAGATTATGTTATGAGTAACAGATTTATCTCCCTTTTGTGCCACTGGCCAACCCCATTCCTCGATAACATGACGCACAACACACCATGACATTCATAAAAGTGTATGAACTTTTAAGTACACGTGCGACAAGAAGCCAGTCAAAAAGTATAAATACGACATCAAATTAGGTAATTCTGGAATTTGGAATTTGCAGTGATGCCTTGGTTTTGAAATAATTCCATCACTCACAAGACGCAGACTATATATAACACGTTGCTAGATTTATTACAAACCCATACCAACTTTTGTTGGTATGGGTTTAGTACATTAGTGCCTACTCTACCAGATGGTCGGTATTATAAAGGGGTTTGTTTTTAGATTTAACTCCGTCCTAAGGCGTGACGGCGTATCAGCCCACTGGGTGAAGGAAACCACCATCGATATCACTGGCAACAAACAATTACGCTGTAGGACAAACACAGAACGCAATACAAAGGCATAATAAACAGATAGGTTCCGTGTTGCCCCTTAGCCCTGAGAGCACCAGGGCAACATGGCACTCCCTCCTAACCGCTAGCAATTAGGGGGTAAGCAAAAAGCAAAACAAGGAGACTATTGTCATTTATTATAAATGGAATCAACATAAATTTGCTTTCAGCTATAAGTGGAATCAGAAGTACATCGAATAGAAGGGGCGCGACATGTAGTTTGCAAGGGCCGATGTAGGCTTACAAACTATTGAATAGGATGTTCACAACTTCCAGTCAAAGTGCATCTAGAAGTATATCAATACCTTGAAATGAAGCATAACCTACCTGAAATCGGACAAAAACTGAGACCCCTTATTATGTGTCACGGTTATATTGTACAATCCTTTCCAACGTTCACATGAATTTAATCCACTTCAAAGTTCCTTATTCTATACAGAGATAAAGGTTCTCCGCATCGTGAGACATATGTCTGCTTGAATTGATCAAAGAAATATGAATGTCATCTAGAACCAATTCAACGGTTCCTGTTGGCAATGTATTTTCAGACACGGTTTTTAACTGGCAAGTCGCAGCAATTTCTGGAAACGAATAATTTGGAATATTCTTAACTTCCTTCAGAAAAGCATTTTTAATGATAATAAATATTTTTTATAATAAAAAAAGTGGCACAGCATATAAATGCTTTAATACAGAATCAGGATATATAGAAACAGTGACGTTTTCTCACGATTTGTCAGTAAAACTATCTGATATATTTAAAGTTTACACGTTAATAAAACAACGTAATGGTGTGTTAGAGAGAACAATGGACAGAGACGTAATGGAATTGGGCAGATTTATCCATTTAGTCGATTCTTTGGGGAATATTTTCCATACATTTAAAACAAAAACCGACATGAATAGAACTCACTCTTCTTCTTACAACAAAAACAAACAACAGACGAATAGATAAATTCACGGCTTTGAAGTGTTTGTTATTTTAATGTGTTTGTAAGAAACATCAAATTTGGAAAGCGGAAGATTTATCCATATATTTCGTTTGCGAATCTTGTTAAAGACATCACTCCATATCTAAATAATTATGAAATATGGATTAAATACACATTACAGTTACCATTCGTATATGATCAACAATTTCTAATCATTCCCTTACGATTGTGTATTCTGGAGTATTTTGTACACATAATTCATGTTAAATACACCGATAGGCCATCAAAATACACACAAAAACAATATGTGCTATGCTGTAACACAAATATACACAAAATGGTAAGAAAGTACTCCGAAAGAACAATTCTTTTACACATAAATTTCAACCAGGGTAAGCAGGTCTGGTGGTAGCCCCCTGGACACAGGCAGTGCATTGTCACGCTGACTTCACCTAGCACTGGCGAAACATTATTTTTTCCCACACAACAAAACATTTACTTTGAAACAACACAGAAATCTAAAGACAGATTACCAGTCTCAAGTTGTGTAATAAATTACATCGTAGGGAAAACGGGTCGTTAATGTGGCCCGATCAATAGCTATAAATGCCCACTTAAGACATAAGTAGACATGTGAATAGTAAATAAGATCACGGGAATACACTCGTCACAGAGTTTAACTTCAACAGGAAAATGCCATTTCCGACTATTACCCAATACACACGCAGACAGCTTTGATCGCCTCGTGTAGTAATACAGCGCCCGCTAGATGGCGTTTTATCTCTGAGTGCTTGGGCATCAGATCCCCCTTCCCAATATAATCACTGGCGGAGGGTTGTGGGAGCTTCCTGTTGCCCGGGTGCTCTCAGAGATCAAGGGCAACATAAAATCGATGTATTTGTGATGTATATGTATAACATCCTGTAATTGTCCTGTATTTGACTCAATCGTATTCTCGCGAGAGTTTCTATAGTGGACGAGACTAAGACAACTCTCGTACGCTATATCAGGCCATCGCGCATTCATTTCCGTCAATATTTGGGGAGACATATGCCACAGGCCAGCATATAAAAGAAGTGCAAAACAAGATGGCCCGGGTGTATCTTATAGAGTCAATGTCTCGACGTAGGAAGTAGAATTTATTATATTTTAGAATGGCCTGGACTGTGTTTTTTGCCAGTGGCGTCGAGACTGGCACGGCGTCGTATGACTGAAATAACCTTTAAATTCCGGTACACGTTAAACACAAAAAACGATCAAATGTAATCAGTTTACTGTAACACCAGGATGTCATTTCTTCCCACGTGCGTTGTTTCTGATCTGTCTTTAATTTCCTTTTGTTTATATCTTACCCATACGTTATGTTCTTAAAATGCATATATAAATCTGCGTTAGAGTTTCAAATACAGCCTTACTTCACTGTGCAAAGAAAACATATTCCTTAATATCGTCTCGACATTGTGCATACATCTGTGATTTCAGTTTTGCTCAAGCTGATAAGATTAATGAATGAATAAGGTCTTTCCAAGATCTTTCTGAGATGACACAGCCCGTGGCCACTTTTCTATCAAATTTGCGGGTGTAGAGAGGGTGCATCCTGGTACCCTAGTGCTCTCGGAGCTAAAGGGTAACATTATGCCGATCTGTTTGTCATCACAATACATCGTTGTACTGAGTCCTATTATTGTCTTGTCTTTGTTTGTTACCAGTGATTTGTTTCACTCATTGGTCTGACACGCCATGACTTCAAGTACGAAGTATAATCATACAAATAATCCATTAATTGAAATTAAACTTGCAGCAGTGAAGACAGTACAATCACGCGCTGAGCGCTTGTATCTATAGTTCCGTATTGAGTGGCACAGGAAGCTGGGTATATCATTTGGACACGTTTCATGGGGAAGCTATATTTAAGTGTCAATTCATATACCCATTAAACGGTGACATTGTAATATTACCTACGCAGTTTTGTGTTGTTCAGATTATTCTAGAAGTTAAGAGTTATTTTCTCAGTTCACCATAAAGCGGACCAATGGTAATAAAGGGGAAAAACTAGTTTGGTATAATGGTTAATCCAAACTAATCGCAAATAAACGTTCCCGGGGATTATTGACATACCAAGCTAAATAGCTAAAAAGTTCTGTAGCATTGCCGATTGCTTTGTCCGGCACCCATCATGAAAATCACCTTTCCCACTTTAGTCGGCTGTTGAAGATAACAAGCACAGTGCAGGCGAACACTACATCATGAACATAGTCAAGCAAGATTTATATTCATATAAGTCTGTGGAATAGACAAGAATGTTTGCATGCGTGAATCGCCTTTTACGGAGCGAAATACGATTAGAGATTCTTTCCCCAATTACAAACGGGAGAGAAAAATATCAGACTTAATATTTACAAGACAACTTGCAGTGTTGTTAGTCAGTTGTAAAATTCAGGGTATTATATTAACTACCCAGAATAATTAACCTTCAGGCAGGTGGATATTTCTAGCGGTGTTGTTTTCATACATAGTACTCCATAACAGTCGAGTTCGGCTTCCCCGAGTCAGCCCAAGTGTCCCCTTTACCAGAGTCAACTCTGGTGTGAGGTGTCTTCCCACGACGCATGCCGAAAAAAGCGTAAGCGTCCCGGGAATGGTGGCAATTATTAGATATGGATTAAGTAGGATTGAACAGTGTGAACACAGTTGGCTTCTTAGAAGATTAGAGAAAATGCCTCACCTCTGCTATTCCACTGGAGTATACGTCGTGACGTATGGGTATGAACCGGGTGTGACACTTGATCGTTCACGCGTCCAGTCTCGTTACACTCGAATCACCCGCCAGTTCCTCAGCTTCAGAGCAAGGTAAATCAAGGGGATCACGTTAGCATCATGGTAGACAGCGCTTTGGAAAAGCGAACTGACAAGCAGTTATTTTAATTGTATTCACGCTTGCGTGTCAATGAGGCCACAAACAACTACAGTGCACTGAAATATACTCATTATTACATCTCATGCTGGTGCATTGTTGAATCGTTTCTGTAAGACAGTAAAATAGCAGAACTGGAAAACTTGGATACGGACTTTGGAATTCATTGTCGTGTAGCTGGATATAAATATATTTTTTTTCTTTTTGCATATTTTTATGCCTGACACACCTTTTATATCTTTATCATAAACGTTTGAATTGATCATGACGGTCGTCCAACAGATTGCAGAATCAAACATCGCACCTTTGGCGAAGAATTTAACATAATGTTATGAGGTTTCGCTTTCTGTGTATATTTCGATTTTTTTTAATTGACCTCTTGAAATTGCACGCGCGGAAAGAAGCCCGTATGGATGCATGACTTCATCTCATTCCAGTCGGGCTTACCTGGGAAAGGCGCGCGAACGCAACCAACGTGAAGAATAGGCTACGTGTCAAAGTTAAAGTATTGATCTACGAATGGTTGCACACTGTCGCTGAGTATAAAGTGAGTTACCATATGTGTAAACTGTCAAAGGTAACCCTACTATAAACAGTTGACTCTATAAGTCTCGTGACGTAAGCCCCTAGTGTGACAAGAAAGATAGTTTATTGATTAAAGTAACAGGACATGGCCGCGTGGATGAATTTGACTGTAGTTTAAGCAATACCCAATGTTTAAGATCCAATTATAAAATGGATATA
>JAQQZZ010024816.1:0-10983 GCA_030265115.1 Mopalia vespertina | reverse complement strand
GGGATAAAACACTTTACCTTTTTTGTGGCATGCCGCATATCAATGGATTAATATTTGATTTTAAAAAATAAAATTTTTGGAAAAGTAGGATCATTTTTATCATGTCGCAGCATGAATCTAAAATGTAAAATGCATGGCTCAAAATAAAGCTCCGGCTCTCTGAGCTTCCTATAAAGTTTCAGATCTTCAACGCACTCCGTCGCACCTGGGATCTTCTCCTTTGTAGTAAGATATTTTACAGGAGAAGAAAACTAATCTGACTTGAATTGCCCATGTTAAAGTTTGTTAGCCAAACAATGGATGCCCGATATGTATTCAACTGAATGGAGACAGATAGGAGGGAACTGTGCTCGAATACTTGTTTCAATTTCGATTTTATTAACGGTTTCCGTGTATAAGCCAGTGAAACCATCCATGTGCATTTACCTAGCATACACTGGTACGGATGGTATATGGGCCTAGCCTCTAACGACTATAATGAACAGACCATAGTGTTTTTATCTGTGTTTGGTATTTTTATTTGGTTTGTTGACATAATTCATACGTTAACGCTTACATTCTTCATGGCAATCCTTAGCATTCACATATTAGGTAACTCAATCAATTGTAGAACACAAATCAATAGGATCGTAAGTTTCTCTTTCTAAAACGAGTTTTTCTGATTTTTGTCAACGTTTAATTACCAATCATAACAATAGAGAATATATATCGTTGTTTGAAGTGCAACAAGTGCAAGAGAAATGCAATTGTTCAGAGTTCAAGCCAGTAAAAAGGCGCATAGCGGTCAACTGGATACTTTCGAATGAAGTCGAAATGGAAGAGGCTGGCAAAGACGAGTGACTGCGGAACACATTGATACTACATAACAGAGAGTAACTAGGCTCCTTAACCCTTCTTTTCTTAGCATAGTTTTGCACAACCTGCTCTATACAATCTTCTTGCTTTTATAAGGCGAAAATATTGAACACTGTAAACTTGTTAGTTGTAAGAGATAGGTTTAAGATACTACATTTCTCTGCATATCGTTAATTGATTTGTTGAATATTTAAACCACTCAATTTGTGTGACGTCATTTAGAGATCGGAGAGCATAAGTATGTATGTCATTTGGCCTCTAATATGGACAGCAGTTTATTATGGGGCTTTCACAGTTAAGGGGCAACATGACGTCGATCTGTATTGCGATGTCTATGTATTACCAGTATTTGTCCTGTCTTGTCTTTCATTGTTGTCAGTGGCGTCAAGATTGGTTACCTTCACGCATTGGGTGGGCTGGCCCGCCGTCATTTGAGTGAAATAACCTTAAGTTCATGGCGTCAATGACACAAACGATCAAATGATTACAATCAGAAACATTTTTTCATTAAAATGTTGAAACGTTGTAAATGAAATACAGAAGTTTTTTTTAAATCCAAGTAACAATATCAGCTTAAGGCCTACTTGCTTTTTTCAGAAGTCAAAATAATGATGTTTTATTTTTAATATCTACCTAACTAGCTTGTAATTGCTTGTGGTATGCCATAAAGCCTGAGGACCTTATCTGTTATCTCCAAGTGGTTGCAAACAGTCTTCTAAATAATATTCCATTCTGGTCGATTCGTTGAAGAGATTATCTCACTCTGCTCACTTGTATTTTAAGGCTTTCAGAAAGCAAAATGCTTTGAATCGTTCTATAGCTAACGATCATAAAATCTTTAGTTAACTTGTCAACTTTTGCATCTACATGTAATTGCTCAGATAAAATGGTACTGTACGTTTGTCCTACACTCAGATTGAGGTCATGTAGGCGTCTTTCTATTGTGCGTACCTGTATTTTGTCATCTCTTGTCTTTCATTGTTGCCAGTGGCGTCAAGGGTGGTTACCTTCACACATTGGGCTGGCCTGCCGTCATTTGAGTGAAATAACCTGAAGTTCATGACGTCAATGACTAGCTTGTGATTGCCTTTGATATGCCATAAAGCCTGAAGACTTTCAACGCTGTATGCCCTTCTCTATAATCTCCAAGTGGTTGCAAATCTTCTAAATAAAATCCCATTCTGGTCGACTCGTTGAAGAGATTCTCTCATTCTGCTCTCTTGTATTTGAAGGCTTTCAGAAAACAAAATGCTTTGAATCGTTCTATAGCCAGGATTCAGAAAAGTTTTAGTTAATTTTTCGACTTTTGCATCTACAAGTAACTGCTCAGATAAAATGGTACTGTACGTTTGTCCTACACTCAGATTGTGGTCATGTAGGCGTCTTTCTATTGTGCGTTTTGAACCACCAACCATCGCTGCCATATCTTGGACACAGCAAGTTTTCGAGGAAATCAACCAACGTTAAAACTGTGATTTCATAAGATGGTTTCCCTTTGGGCCCCATAACCACTTTTGGTATATCGGCAATGCTGGAAAACGAAAGATCGGTGTCATAAGCATTGTCTGTAAAAGTCACAGCCTCTTCCACTAGATGAAAGCTATTTTCTACGTCAGTCAGTTTAGATCATTGTTTTATCATCGATAAAATACCTAGGAAGTCTCTCTGTAGGTTTTCTGTTCTCCCATTTTCTATGCACTGTACAACGAAGCTCAAGCGTTGTTTTGAACGACATTTCATTTCCATAATATCATCCCTGCCATTCATTGTCTATGGAAACTATAGGATATCTCTATATGTTGGTGTTGCGCTTTCAACTCCAATAGTTGGCAGCATGTGATACTTTATTTCACCGTTGAATCAATTTGTATATACCGTTGGTTTCATGGTATAGAAATTTAAAGATAAACACTTTTCATTTGATAACAATTGAATATTTGGCTACCTATATCGCTTAAAGGTCTCCACTAGTCAGATGTTACACAGTGAATTGATGATTTATGAAGTGTATAAATGATAGGCCTTTCTGTATTAAAAAAAATTTAAATGAGAAATAGGCCTACGCATTGCTGTTCCAATATGACTATTTCACAGAATAATAGCCGTCAGTAAAATAACAATCAATCAAATTCTTGTAAAAAGAAAAACAAGAATATATATCTTTAGTTTTCCTGACAAGGTTTAATACAAACAATGTTGGATCTTATAGGATGTATTAAATCTGTTAATTGAGTTGTTGTCGTTTTTTTGGAATACAAAAATGAACATAAGTCCGACTGATATATCAAGGAGTAGGGGAAAATGGGGAAAAAACGGACACGTTAAATTCAAGGTCTTGTAAATATAAAATACCAAAGTTTTAAACTCTATTAAACAACTTATATGATAGATTTACCTTATATCTATGTTGTTGTGAGCACTTATATCATATGGGACCTTTGAAAACAACCAAACAAGAAAAACAAATTTCATTTTTTTTAAAAACCGTCTTGCCCCAGTATGTTGGGTAGAATGGGCCCACAGGGCCCTTATGGAATTTTTGTCACTGTAGTTTTACCGTAAGGCCTACATTTTTTTTCATTGATTGAGGTTGCAAGTCCTGTCTTGTATGGACTGATGGTCAGAATGGTAGCCTTCCCTCGACGAGAATTTGTTTTCTTTTGTGGTCGAATAATTGTTTTCGGAGTTAGGATATATTAAATGGGAAGACGAAATCTGAAGTTGATGCTACAGGCTTTACCGCTTCATTATCTACGTCAATTGATCTTGAAGTGGATGGTAAAGGTTCTGCCTCTTGAGATTGTGGTGCCACGTTTTCTGTGCCCATTGTTTCGACGGTTTCTATCAACTGGTTATCTGCAGGTAAATCAGTTAGTTTTGATGGTGCAAATTCATAAGGCTGAAAACCATATCTATTATTGGGGAATATCTCCGTTCGTCTGAAGCCATGTACAAGCTGTTTCAGCCTTAGCTGACTTTACGCCCGATCCGCACGTGATTAACAGATTCGAGCTCACGTTTATAACAAATTATTACCCGCTTCAAACAACTTTATGTAGGCTTTTCCAAACAACTGGGCTGTCTGAAATGTCCTCACGAAACATCCAGGATTATGTCTCAACCACCTTTCTTATTCTTGGTCATGAAATGTGGAGAGTGGTTTCATGAAGCCTTCATCTAGTGGCTGCATTTTATGTGAGCAGTGAGGTGGTAGACAGTTAATCTACCCCATGTTCAATCACGTTTCGTGTGTGCGTATAATGTCCATCAAGAATCAGTAGGACTGTTTTGTTTAGTACCTCTGAATGCCTTGATCGGGTGGTTGGAGGGAGCTTAATGTTGCCCTGGTGCTCTCAGGGTTAAAGGGGACCAGGAAGCCGATCTGTTTGTGGTGTCTGTGCTGCGCCCTGTTGTTGTCACGTCTTGTCTTTGTTTGCTGCCAGTGGTGTCAAGGGTGGTTTCCTTCACCCATTGGGCTGGCACGTCGTCATATAAGTGAAATACCCTTGAGTACGACGTGAAACCCTGATCAAGCAAACAAACAAACAATCTTGTTTAACAACAAAGTCTGTGTCAGTTATGTCAACTGTTTTCTCTGCTTGGTTCTGTTATGGTTGTCAGACTATTAATATGTGTCAGAGTATGTAAGCCTTGTTGATTTAATTCAATTTGATGTTCATTTGTAACCTGATATGTGTCTGCAAATGGATTTATCATGTAAGAATAACATAACATTTATGTGACAGGATGTAACTAGTTTACATTATTCATTTAATCAGGAACTCGTTGGGAACTGTCAAAACATACCGCTTGCAGCAGAGAATTCTCCAGTAAAAAAATATGTTCCTAATTTTAGAATTCTTTTTGTAGCGCGGGCTGATTTGCAATGTGTTGTTGAATATGAATACATAACCACATGTGGAAGTGTCTATTGGTAAACAAGGTTCTGTAAATATCCCAATAAATCAAGTAAAGGAAAACATTCAATGAATCAGTAGTCAAATTGACTTGGGTTATATGTGGACGGATGGTTGATTGATAGAAAATATTGTCATTTGTGTAAGATTAATGTGCCCAGTCGTTCATTAAGCTAAAGGAGCCAGGGAGCCAATATGTTGTGGCTCATTGCATACCCCTTTTGCACACTCCGTTTTGGTTGACTACATTTTGTGAGCTATACTATTCCTCATTAAGGGCAGTTTTCTTGTTGTCATGGCATGTTGTCATGTGAATAAAATAACTTCAAAATCAACAAACTAAACTGATAGGCACATTATGATATGTAATGTCAGCTTGCGTACAAGTGACAGAAGGGATGTATCCTGACTAGATGGGGAAAGCTTGAAGAAATATATATTGTTAGGTTGTTTACTGCTTCCATGAAGTGATTTGCAGCTGTGAGTGAAGTGCTATCTCCCTTTCTAGAAAATGGGTCAACCAATCTGCACCCAATTTTATAGGAGCCCCTTTTTACTGCCCTGTGCCATTTGGAGTCTCTATTTGGAAGATGCCTTTTAACTATATTGTGCATCCCATTTCATTTTTTTTTAAATGTGGAGATTATTATCACTTTAGTTTTTTTCCATTTGATTAGTTATGGCAGCCAAAATTTACCTATTCCTTTTAATAAAACAACGTGAGCCACTTTCCCAAAATGTCATTCCACAATAAAATCTGTTTAGATATTTTCACGCCTATAGATTGACATGTAGAAATCTTATCATATGATATTTTTTATTGTACAACATTTTGTGAAAGTGACCCCTGGACCCTATTCATTAAATCATTTTGAAAGCTATGCTAGGCTAAGGCTGGGTTAAGTCCTAACACTTTACCACGGAGCATTAGCCAAAAACTGGCCACCCTCAGTACTGCCAGGGAACAAGTACAACATTGCTGAGCTGTTTCTCTGAAAACTCTACTGGTGATAATGATTGCCACAGAGATAGAGCTATGTTAATATGATCTCCATCCAGCTTAACCTGATAGGGCTAGCATCCAAGCAAATATTGATGCATAAGAGAAAAAATCCTGTCCTGTCCCTCCTCACAAATTTTGTTTTGCTGATGGCACATCTGCTTCAAGAACATATTATCTCAGCCAATTTGATAACATTCCTGGGCTAAACTTCACTGAAAGTTAGAGGAAGTGCTTTTTTATCTGAAGCAAGTTATGTGAACCATTTCCCCTACTGATAGCTAGTAAGAAATTGTAAACACAGCTGGTCAAATCTTCTTCTATTAAAATAAAAGCGCTTTCATGTGAATCATTTTTTATTTGTTAACAGTAAAAATTTAGTCTATTCATTTGGTATAAATTAGGTGCAATTAATTCTTTATCGTTATTTTATTAACCAAATTATGTAATGATATATTTGAATACAGTGTTTATTAGAAAAAAAACAAAAAAAGATCCTGTGATCACCTTACAGAGCAGTGAGTGAGAGAATAGCTTTCATTCTCTTGTTTAAGTGACAATTTTGTTATATGGTAAACTATACTTGCATCTCCAAAATGTTATCTTTAATTCAACAAACATTCTTGAAAGAGGTTTCTTAAGATTTAGTTGTTGGTTTATTACACTGTAAGTGACATGATGATTTTGTCCCATCTAACATGAATATTTATTAAACAATTGTAAATATTGGTAAGATACCTCACCTGAGATATGGATAAAAGTCAGTCATATGAAAAAGAAAACACCTGACCCAATTAGCTCTCAGAGGATGTGAAAGCTATCTGCACATCCAGACACATAGTTTCACAAGTATGTTCCGTCCGGCAGATTCTTTTTCTGTTTTTTTTTCTGGCCCTCTGGCTAAGGGCCAGTGAAGAGTTTTTTGTGAAGAGTAGCAATGCTGACTTTAGTAAGCACTGGAGGAAAAGTAACTTTCCAACATTATGGAAATGTTTCACATGTTGGTTGTTCAGTTCTAGTGTCAATTATTGTTGGAATACATGTAGACTGGTTTCATGTAAGGGAAATACCATTAAGCACGACATAAAACACCAACAAATCAATCAATCCATCTGTTCTTCCTGTTTATTAAGAAGTAATTTTGCTACCTGTGTCAGAATGAAGAAAGAATTGTTTAGTCAGCATATGAATATCAAAATACGGTTGGTGGAGTGCAGAATGCTGGATGAACAGAAGTTTTAAATCTGTTTATGTGATGACACCACACTAAGTAAACAGGCGAGTGGCCTTTTAACAGCTGTTACATTTCATACTGGAAGCATTCCTGTAGGTCGATTATTTAATGTCCACATCATCTCATTGCGCTGAAAGGAATGTTTTAATCTACCTTTACAAAATCTTCTTCTGTTGAACTGTCTAGAAGTACACACTTCGTGAGCATACCTGTATTGAAAATTTTGCAGACTGACTGCCCTTAAGGATGTATACCTATTTCTCCACTCCCAGCCTTAAGAATGCAAAACCGCCCTTAAGGGTTATGGGGTACATCTTTCAGACCTTACACCTCACCACTCAGGCTTGGATCAGTTCAGATCTAATCTAGCTGCTAAATTGTTTTTACCAAATTTCCGTTAAATGTAAACATGGCTTCTTAGCTGGCATGTTGACACCTAACTATTCTTTTATCAAAGTTAGAACATCCCCTTTTAGTGTTAAGTGGTCGATTCTATGGTATTTTCCTTCATCAGATTTTTACAGTGGCACCTACATGTAGTATGGAATATATGATCGTCCTTGAATATAATTTTATAAAAGGGCTATGTTAAGATTTTTTCCATTTGATTATCTTTTGTCCTGTTTACACAATTAAATGTCATTAAAAAGATCATTCTAAAATATAATCGATTCTACTTCCTTCGTCGAGACATTGACTCTAAGATACACCTGGGCCATCTTGTTTTGCACTACTTTTATTTCTGGTCTGTGTCATATGTCACCCCAAATATTGGCGGAAATTAATGTGCGATGGCTTGGCATAGCGTACGAGAGTTGTCTTAGTCTCGTCCACTATAGAAACTCTCGTGAGAATACTATTGTAAAAAGATATATCATAAGTTGTCCTGAAACAAGAATGAAAACAAGGGAAATAGTTTGGAGAAATTGAGATGACTTTAATATGATTAAACAGTCTTTGGTCTGGAAGTGCTATTCGATTAACCTAAAGGAAACAATATTTCTACTTCTCCTAAATTATATTTGTAAAAAAACAAGATCAGACTTTGAGAATTAGTCTCTGGAGTGGTTACTGGTTAATTAAGTGATCTATTCTCAATAAATTCACTGAATTTCACTGAAATGGAAAAACACACTTTGTGGTAGAGATGGATGGAGGACAAGCAAGATGACTTGGGCCAACTTCAACTGCATATTATTGTTGTCTCTTAGGAAAAATTGGGGGAAAATGGTCTTTTTAAGGGCTGACACATGTGCAGATTACATAGCAAGATTTACATTTTGTACTCATTAAAAAAATTATTAGAAGGCAATTAAATGCTGTAGAGAATTCGTGGAGGATGTTATGCTCCATTAGAAGATAAAGGTAGTACAAGGGCACTGAAGGAAGGCTTACCATTAGATAGGAGGTTTTATGGTTTTATAACGATAGACATTTGTGGAGTTTGTTCTCAATAATTACCAGTAATGATGAACTTCTGACCATTACCAGTAGCCACATCCTGCCAGCTGATAGAGGTGGGGGACCAGGGCTTAGATGAGTACCAGTTCTAACTCATTTCTCAAAACTTATGCCATATGCTACATGCATACCCTAACAGTTTGTATACAATCACTAAACTGGGAGAGGCCAGGAAATTGTACCATACTACATGTACATAAGTAGTTAAAACTTAATACCGTTAAACGGGCGGTTCGAGGGAGCTTGTTGCCCTTGTTCTCAAAGTTGAGGGGCAACATGAACTGAAACCAGTCTGTATGTGATGTGTTTGTATTACGCACTGTGATTGTCCTGTCTTGTCTTTATTTAATGCCACCGGTAATTTGTTACCAGTGGCATCCCAATAAAACTAATGAGCTAAACTAACACTAATAAAGCCCATTTTGCCATATAGATTTTGAACATTTGTGTGGATATATAGATTACAAGCACTGCACCCAATGCAATATGTTTTAATATTTCCAACGAGCACATTTTTGGTTCTTGTAATGCTGATAAGAAGTACTTAGAGCAATAATTCTTCACCATTTTATGTTAGTTACATGGTGAAAGTGTGATTACTTTGGAATTATTGTATATCTTGCTGTGTTATATTGCCAGCTGTTCTTTTTCCCCCCATCTATCTGCTCTGGTGTAGGTTTGTTTGCACCAAGATAAAGAGGAAAACAACTGTAGCCATAGCAATGACGCACCTTTATTTGTGTAGTAAACAGTTAATTGCCTGCACAGCTTGTAATAAAATATGTTTATTTCTTTCTTTTGACATGGATTTGCAATGACAACCAGCGTTCTTTGAATTACATGTAAGCAGTTTGATATTATGTGCTTGTATGTGGGCAGTATTATGTCTTATTTTCGGCATGTCTCAATGAACATGACACCGGTATTAGTAATGACCTTGACCTACCTGTTTGCATTACTTAGGGTTTCATCTGGCAAACAAGTTGAGTTGCTAAATTAACAAGCTGCAACATAAGCTGCTATTGTTGAAAGTTTGCCAGAAAACTGACCCTTCCTGACTGCATCGTTATTCTTCTTTCTGAATGGTTTATCACAAGATGAGGTGGATGTTTTAGAGATTTGCATACCTATCGGCAGAGTTCTGTCTCGACAGCTTGTTTCAGCTCAATCAACTGAATGTTAAGTGAAATCACTCTGGACCACCATCGGGGATGAAACATTTGGAAACTTGGCCTGTCCTGGAAGATCCACAGCTTCCATTAACCACTGCTACATTCATCATTCACAAGTCAACACTTCATCCAAATAGTCCCCCTGATGAATAAGCCACCTTATGTAACAAATGTTCTGACGTCACAGACACATTTACTTATTTTTGAGTTCATATGTTCAGCATACTCCACTTGTTGCTTATATGCTTCTTAAAGTAATAAATAAATAATATCATCAATTCATTTTCTAGTTGGCTTAAGGTTCCCGGAACTGGGGGTTTTGTGTCCAAAGCTTGCACACTGTCAAATGGCCCTCTGACTATGGGCAGTTTGTTTGAAGAGTAGCAATACTGTCTTTACTTTAATAGCACCGGAGAAAAATTAACTTTCCAACATTACGGAAATAATTCACATCTTGGTTGTGCTAGTGTCAATTATTGTTGGAATACACCGCCGTCATATAAGTGAAATACCCTTAAGCATGGCTTAAAAAACACCAATCAATCAATCACACTGTCAAATGAGTGAAATAACCCAAAGTGTGATGCATAACCCCATTCAAACAATCCATCTTCTGCCTTGTTGATATTAAAATACACAAAGCAATATAAATTCTTCTTTCCTGTTATTCTGATTTCATTATCTCAAAAATGAAAGTAAATGTGCTGTGTATTAGCACAGGTCAAAGTCATTCTGCTGCCTATATTTCTCTACTACCTCCAGAAAATGATGATTTAGGTCCAAAATTGCATATAATAAAAAGTAAAAAAAAAAATCAAAAAGAAACTTATGAAATAAAAAAATACTTATAATACTCCTGGCATACTAAACAGAAAGAGCTATTTTACAAGATTGCTTCTCTGTTAGGCACAGTCGTTTGGGTAGGAACTTCCTGTTGCCCTGGAGCTCTTTGAGTTAAGGGATAACAGGAAACGAATCTGTTTTGTGACATCATTGTATTGCATCTAGCCAGTAGAGTCGAGACTGACTCGAGAGTGCTTTCCTTCACCCATTGGTCTGGCGCACCTTCTTATGAGGTAAATAACCTTAAGTAAGACGTTAAAAAATACTACATGTACAAGAAAAAGAAATGCTGCAAGGTATGAGTTTTCATGTATTTTAAACAATGTCGTTATGAAATCATTTTATAATATATATTACAAGACCCTGTAGAAACATAAACATGTCAGTATTGAAGAAGAAAACAGATATACCCTAAATCACGTCCAATTTCGTCCATAATATGGCTACTTTTAAAGTTATTTTAAGGACTAAGATATGGTTCCTGGGAAACAAATTTATGTT
>JAQQZZ010024805.1:0-10983 GCA_030265115.1 Mopalia vespertina | reverse complement strand
CACCACGGCAACATGAAGGTTCCCCCCCCCCCCCCCCCCCCCCCCTGTGCACAGTTAGAAAATGAGCTTAAAATTGATTGCTAATAGAATGTATTCACATTGACTGCATCAGTGTTTCTGTTAGTTTAATAAAGAATTGAATGAACAGGATCAAGGGAGATAAGCCTACAAGATCTCAAAGCTAACTTAATGCAGCACATGACTTACCTCTTGGTTTCACAGTTCCTTCTTCATAATCAGAGTCTGACTCTTCACCCCCAGTAAAACTCTTACAGGGCGAACTCTCCGCTGATCCACTGGTTCGCAGGGGAGATCCACAACCAGATTTATTAATACGTTCTGGGATCCTGATAGTCAAAACAGAGAATATACATTAACTTCAACTCAGTATAAACTAGAATGGGACATGGTTATCATTTGTGGAAACTGAATAATAACGGCATACTAATGTTAAAGAAGCCTGGGACTTCACTGGTTGCCAAAAATCATGCACCTACATGTAAATGTACCTATGTCAACTAATGAGTCGGTCACATACTTTATTTATTTTTTTTATAAATCATGGGTATTAGAGAGGTTGCTCTTAGTTAAACTTAAGAGGAATTCATCTTGCCCAAATCATAGCACATGGTTTTATACAAGTAACCCTGAAAAAAAGTAGAACACTGCCAGCACAAGCTAAGTGATTGATTGATTGTTGTTTAATGTCCTGCTGAAGGGTATTTCACTTATATGATGGTGGTGTATTCCAACAATAATTGACACTAGCACAACCCTTCATAATTTTATAAAGCTAATCTTCCTCCAGTGCTATGTAAAGACAATATTGCTACTCTTCAAACAAACTGCCCTAAGCCAGAGGGCTGTTTAGGCATTAGGCATGCATAAACTTGTTTTTTTATATCAAAGGATTGTTTGTTTGTTTTCTATATAACAGTGATCAATGTTAATAAACATTTAGAGTCTTTGAAAAGGACTACGGTGACTGAGATGACACATTCTTATGAATCCAAACAAACACATTTGGATCTTTTTTCTCTCTTCAAATGTAAATTTGTTCTTCTGAAATATTTTTGAATATTTTCCCCTTTAAAATTTGGAATATTCTATTTTTATAACCACACGGACATCTTTTTCAATCTATTGGTAGCTAAGCTGCCTGCAGATTTGAGTTCTATCAAACCCTGGAACCCCTTTCACAAAATCTTGTACATGTATGATAATTTCACGCCAATAGTTTGACCGGACAAAATGTTATCGTATTATAATAATTATTATAATAATAATAAAACTTTATTTAGTGAGGATAACAGTTTACATAATAAACACTCAGTCAGTAAAAAGGCTGATCTACCCTGAGGTCCTCAAAACAGGTTGACAAATAATCATATATACACTGTACATTTATAATAACATTGACATAAAATGGTATCTGTTTGATCTAATATATACTAAGATATAGGGAAATAAATAAATCAATAAAATTCAAATTAAATCATGCACTGGAAAAACTAAAACAGAAAAAAAAAAAAAAATTAAGTTTTGTGTGTTTTAATCTTTTATATATCTGGCTTTGAATGATAGAATGATGGTGCATTTTTAAATTGAGGGTCAATGACATTCCATAGCATTCCATAGCATTGTTTAATTCCATAATATTGTTTTAGACTAGGAGTAGGTACTTGCAGAACTACATGATTGATTTAGAATTTTGTTACACAAATTTGGGGTGGTGTATCAGAATGTATCTAATTAGCTTCAGTTTGTTTAATCTATGTGTTTGATACGCTTCAGACATTGAAGACTGAGATCCTGGGTAAAGTGAATGACTTCCAGGCTGTACCTGGCTGTGGTTTGAAATGTAAGGTGACTCAGGTAGAGCCCTTATTGGAGCAGTTAGACCCGGATGAGGTGAATAACCGACGTAACTGGGCAGGCAGTGTGAGGGTGACAGTGGACAATATACAGACCGATACTATCACTGATACTCCCGTCAGAATTGAAGGTGAGATATTCTGTAAACAGATATTCTGAGATTCTGGCCAATCAAGTAGAAATGGGTGTGGCTCAGACTGGTGTGTCTTGCTGGATTGGTATTCAGCAGGTGTACATTTGAAGCAACGGCATTCTGAATTTGTTTAGTAACATTGGGAAACTGGTTTAACAACAGGAAGCCCTCTGGCTACGAGCAGTTTGTTTGTAGCAATTTTGTCTTTACTCAGCACTGGAGGAAGATTAACTTTCTAACAGTATCAAAACACCTCACATTTTACGGTTGTGTTGGTGTCAATTATTGTTGGAATACACCACCGTCATGTAAATAAGATACTAATTAGCACAATGTAAAACACCAACCAATCAATGAATCTACAACAGCAGTGTTTATAATGAATATACGGGTTGTGAAAATATTGGACAAGAAAACCAATTTATAAAAAAATCCAACAGGTATGGGGCATTCATTTAACATTTAATTTGGTTTAACTTCTTGCCAGTGCTGGTTTTCCACACTTGCTGAAATGGAATTGCACACAGTACTGTGCCTTTATTTTTAAATGTTGGTTCCACAGTAAATCTGTCAATAAGTAATACATTGGCTTATAAATTGCTATCAGTGACATTAGTATGAATGTGAAATAAGCTACCAATCACATTATTAAGTACTCGTCATGTAACCGTTTCTACAGAGATGGAGATCCTGTAAAGTTATTTGTTACGTTCTCTTCCACAGACATCGCCATGAAAGCCCTGGGAGCCACAGCGTCGCAGACCTATGACGTGTTGATTGGGAACAGAGAATGGATGCACAGGAACGGGCTGATGCTGACTGACTCTATGGAAGACACCATGACCCAACATGAAGAACAGGGACACACGGCTGTTCTCTGTGCTATTGATGGTCAGTAGTTAATAACAACACCAAACCAGACAAATATATTCCAACTTGGTTAACAATACCCACAAGTCCATATTTCTATTTTGTTTATGTGATTTCTGACCAACTCTTGTGCAGTTTGGGGAGAGCTAGATGTTGACCTGGTGCTCTTAGATCGAACAGTCAATAAGAAAGCGATTTGTTGTTGTCATTTTTTTTCATGTCTTGTTATTACTCTGTTTTGCCTTTGTTTGTTGCCAGTTACGTCGATGGTGGTTTTCATCTTCCATAAGGCTGGCATACAGTCATATGAGAGAAATGACATTAAGTACAACATAAACCAAACTCAACCAAACAAACAAACAAATCCTCACCAACTCTCCTCATCTTTTTCAGAAGTATATTCCTATGTTTCAGTAATAAAATGCATACTGTTGGGAGGAAACTTCCTGTTGCCCGATTCTCTGAGAGCTATTCATGAAGCAATCTGTTTTGTGATACCATTATATTTTTTCGTTTGATTGTCCCGTCTTTGTTTGTTGCTTGTGGCGTGGAGGAGGGTTTCTTCTACTCATTTTGGCTACATGGTTGAAATAGCCTTAAGTATGGCATTAAACCTCAATCTAGCAGACAAATATTCAATGGTACAAGAGTAGAATTCAGTTAAATAAAACAATGTCATGGATTAAACTACGATTCTGATAATGACAGTTTATGTCTGTCAGCCTGTTGTTATCTTTCATCATGTATCTATTTGTTTTAGGTGTTATTGTGGCCATGTTGGCTGTAGCAGACACCGTAAAGGCAGAAGCTCACTTAGCTGTCCACACTCTCAAAGAAATGGGTCTTCAAGTTATTCTACTGACAGGAGACAATCAGAAAACAGCCAGAGTGATTGCCAAACAGGTGAAATTACCTCCCTTGTTCCACTCATTTTGTCAGTTATTCCACTTTGAATTCGATCTATACAGCAAGTGGACTTCCTCTTGTTTGTATAATGCAAGGTCGGTGAGGGTTATAAACTTCCCTGCCAATATAATCGGAATTTTATGAAAATTGGTTAGTTGATGATTGATTTGCACTTGAATTGTCATCTTTAATCACATCATGTAACTTTGTTGTATTTTAGGATTGATTTATAAATTTTTATTCTTATATCTGTTTGTTTACTTTAAATAAAAGGTTGGGATAACTAAAGTGTTTGCGGAGGTGTTACCGTCTCATAAAGTGAAGAAGGTCAAAGAGTTACAAAAGTTGGGTAATGTGGTTGCTATGGTGGGGGACGGTGTAAATGACTCCCCAGCACTTGCCCAAGCTGATGTTGGTATCGCCATAGGAACAGGGACTGATGTGGCTGTAGAGGCAGCTGACATTGTACTTATCAAAGTATGTATAAACTACGTAAAATAAAACCAAAAACTCCAAAGTCATCTAGATAATCATTGTGGATTAGAATTTGGCCTCAATCAATTCCTACAAATATTCTACTGATATTGGTGTGACATGCCGGTTTCCTGTCACATCATAGGAAAGAAAAAAATTCTGCAAGATAAAATTTTGACATTAATGTGATTAGCCATTTAATTTTAAGAAGCTGTTATTCTTTGTTTGGTAATGCTTATTGTTTCAATGGCGATAATGATCGTTTTTGGGGGGAATTAGTCCTATTATGGAAGCAGGTGGTTGCCCATCTGCTTTGGCATCTTTGCTTGTTTCCAGCTATTGTCTGGTCTTGTCATGTTGTGTTGCCAATGGTGGTTTAACATTGAACTTGCATGGCGAGTAAAAATACATTTAATTATGTCATAAAACCCCAATCAAAACTAACATTGACAACTGGCATATAATAGTTGCTTTGCTTCGATATTGATGCTGCTTTAGTATTCTGGCCCTCTGGCTAACTACGGTATGTTCTAAGTGGAACCATGCTGTCTTTATTTAGCACTGGTGGAACATTAATTTCCAATCACAGCAAGCACTGTACATATTAAGATTGTTTAGTGTGGCGAATACTGTGAGGAAATACCATGGTCATGTAAGTGAAATACCCTTAAGAATGAAGTTTAACATAAATTAGACAATCAATCAATGGTATTGTAATTTGTGAAAGACACAGAACACAATGCTTCAGTTTTATAATTGCTAACACGCCATGTTTATTGACTGTTATAGAATGACTTGTTAGATGTTGTGGCTGCCATTAAACTATCAAAGGCAACAGTGCGTCGAATCAGACTGAACTTCTTTGCGGCGATCATCTATAATGCCTTAGGAATCCCAGTTGGAGCAGGTGGGTTTTATTTCCTAGGACTACAATGTAGTGATGCATTTATTGCCATTTTTGTATTGTTGAAGATCAATTTTAGACAGATTTTGAATGTTCAGTATTGCCTTAAACTTTTAGAGACCAATTGCAGTGGAATGAGAGTCGAGTTGTTGTTGACATTTGTTGTGTTCTGTGAGTAGGTAAAATGACTAACTGTACAAGTACCTGCATAAGATGGTATGTTTGGACTATACAGAATAGAATTTATTATTGTGACTTCAGAAATCATTTCCTTTCATCAGAATGTCCCATAATATAAAGTGTTTTGTTTTAGGTGTGTTTGTACCCCTTGGTCTCTCCCTCAAACCCTGGATGGCCTCTGCAGCAATGGCAGCATCGTCTGTCTCTGTCGTCGTGTCATCTTTACTTCTCAAAACGTGAGTTCCCCCATATGTACAAAATAAACGTAACATTCTCACGGGGCTGCTTTGGTAAGACACATTGTTCTTATCATGTGGTGCCTCCTCTCACCAATATGCTTCACGAGCATAATTGTCAATATTAGATAGAATATCTTAAATTTCCTATTGTTGAATAACCTCTTTTCACTAATTCCTCTACGCGTCTCACCTGTTCCTCTACACTTCTCATCTGTTCCTCTACACTTCTCATCTGTTCCTCTACACTTCTCATCTGTTCCTCTACACTTCTCACCTGTTCCTCTACACTTCTCATCTGTTCCTCTACACTTCTCCCATATTGCTCTACACTTCTCCCATATTCCTGCACTTCTCCCATATTCCTGTACACTTCTCACCTGTTCCTCTATGCTTCTCACCTGTTCCTGTACACTTCTCACCTGTTCCTGTACACTTCTCAGTTGTTCCTTTAAACTTCGAACCTGTTTCACTAGACTTCTCACCTGTTCCTCTGCACTTCTCATTTCTACATCTTAGCTCTGGAAAGCATCCATTGGTAACTTGACACCGTCTTACAAACATTAATGCTTGCAAACCTTTTCTGTGTCACACAGGGATGAATCTTTAGCTGGGATTGCCTGGGAATTTTGTTTTTGTGTTTCTTTTCCACATTTGTATTTTAAAAGTCATGTGAAAAACACAAACATAAATCAGTTAAATCATGTCTTGGTTATTTTTCTGTTTTCTTTGGCATTACCGCTTGAGCCCTGGAATTGCTAATTAACATTGAATTGACTTTGTTTAGATGATTAATATTTTTGGTAGACATAGTCTTAGATGTACTTGTTGTGTATACTAATACATTAAAACATACAACATGTCATGGCCATACAAAAATGCGCATCGTGTTTACACGGTATATTTACTCAATGCTGTTCTTCTACATTTCTCTCTTTGCTCTATTATTATAACCTGTTCCTCTACACTTCTCACCTGGTTGTCAATTTCTCACCTGTTCCAGGTTCAAAAAACCCAGTCGTGACAAGATGTTGACCCCTGATTATTACAAGAAATTCCGTGATGAACAGGATGGCAGCCTGGATAACATTTCCATTCACCGGGGAGTAGAAGATGACGACCCCAGCCCAAGGGGAAGTAAGCAGGGCAGCATTCTATCTCGTCTCAGCGGCAAGCATAAGAAATCCGGACCAGATCACACAAGTCTTTTGGACGGTGATAGAGAACTAGAAGAGTGTGTCTAATAAGCTCTAGACATGTGAAGTATTTTATGTCTATTTGTCTGTTTTGAAATTCATTTTACTAAGGGAGCTGTTTTTTTTTTCTCCTCAGAATTTGTTACTTTCTATGTCTGTTTGCTGCGGTGAATAAATGCCAACATAGCCTCTATAAACAATTATTTTAAAAATTGACAAAAAAATTCTCAGATTTGGGATTTTGATGTAAAATACAATTTTAACCATAATCAGAAAAAATACATTTACAGATTCTACATTCCTATAAATACGAATCAAATATTATATTTTTATGTCTCTTTATAAAGTTAAAAAAAAAATGTACTTATTTGAGGACTGTTTTGAGAAATCCCACCTAAACTATTGATGAAAGATGTAGAAATATTTTAAAATATTTATGAGGATGTAAATTTTTAAGATTTATACCTCACGACTTGATTGATTGTGTTTATTTGAGCTATTAATAGACAAGAAATCGTTAAGCTGAACAATTTCGAGAGCCTCCTGTTGATATGTAGATCCTGGTTAATAAAATACTGGAATGTTTTCATTATTTAAGGGTTTATATAATCGATTCAACCTGTATGAAAAACTCTCTATTGTATCAAAAGAACAAAGACTGAGGAACCCTGGTTAAGATGAGTGTGATAGATTTGATGTTTCACAGATTGTTGTGATTAATTAAACTACGTGTTTATTGGTTATTTTAATAGCTTTATGAGTGTTAATGTTGTCATAATGACATTATACGACTTTCTTCCACACATACTTTATCTAGGTAACTTTTCTTTATCTTTTGAGAAAATTATTTTAAAAATTCACGGCTTCTTGTTTTAAAGTATGTTTTAAATCAGTAGTATAAAGTGTTCAAAAAAAATATTTGTGGTTATGATGTGTTTGTGGTGGGATATTCCATAGTGGGTTGGATTTGTGTGCCACTGAGGCCTGACAGCCACTCAGACCGTTTACAGGTGGCACAATATCTCCCATAAACGTCAGTGATGCCACAAACTGGTTCGTTTTAGGTTTCTTATCAATTAGTGCAAATATCAACAGCTTGGAATATAAGTAAAAAAAAATTGCAAGTACATTCTACAATGTGGATATTTTTATTTACAACCCATTTATCATGGTAATATATATTTTCTTTTAAACATAGTTCTTAAAACTTGATAATCAACATACATGCTTCACTTCTATATATCACAATTTGTATTTATTATTCTAACTTTCAATGACTATTAATCAAAATTGATGTTTCAAGCCATATTTTGTAGTATGCATTTTTGTTTTATTGTGTAATGTCTTGGCTTGTCGGGACAAATACATCTTTTGGCATACTCTGCCAGATAATTGGCATGTTTGTGGGACTCGAATTAAGCAATTAAATCCAATAAATACCCTGGTCACACTTGTTCTTGGTACATATCCTATTTCAGGTAATACAGGTTTGGGGCCATCTGGTGGTCGTTTACTGGGAACTTATATTACAAGGTTTCCACCTGGTTTATCCACCAAACCCAGGCCATGTAATGTGTCAATAGAAGTGACATAAAGTTCAGTGTGAGGCTCAACACCAATCAATCAATCAATATGAATCAACTCCACACTGATTTCATGACAAGTTTGCTGATGTTGATCTCGGCGATACACTTGCCCCGTGTCACACAAAGGTGAAGCAAAACCAGTGACATTACTAGTGTATACCTTGTATTTCATAAGATAACTAACATGTATCTGTAAACGGAGTAGATGAATGACAGCCGATATCGATTTCATCTGAAATTGAATTAGACACTTAATGGCCTAAGTTTGGTTGAAACTTTCTGGCTTCAAATTTGTTTCTTGCAGTAGGTCGACACGGATATTTGAATTGCTTTCGTAGAAAGTCAAACAAAGTGAATCTAGCCTCCACTATGGCAAAATAACTTAATATAAAACATGGCTAAAACAATCAAAATGTTTCAACACAGAATCCTGGGAATTTGTCTAATCAGGTCTGATTTTTACTGCTTTTGTCTCGTCATAATCATGTATTGACCTTAAATATTTCCTTATTTTACTTTAGAACTGTAATGAACAAACTTATCTTTTTGCATATAATAGACATTTTAGTGTGGAGATATTACTGACGGTGCTGTCATTTTGGAGGATATCACAATAGAGCCTTCTGTTTAAAGGCATCTTACTAATAACGCTAAAGCCTTTCATTTTCCAATCAACCTAAAAACTTTAGATTCTATGATAGATGATGTCAGTGTGGACATTTTCTGGTTTCATGTGAGCCCTCCGGGAAAGGGTAGTTTGTTTGGACTGTAGCAATGTCCTCTTTTGTTAGTATTGAGGACTATTACTTGTCCAACATAATGGTGTAGTGCAGTGTTTTACGGTCATATAAATGAAATACCCTGGAGCAGGGTAATCAATCATGTAAAGTGTAATACCCTTGAGTATTATTGTGTTGAACAGCAATGCATCCCACATGCCTCTATCAAATGAGCCAATGATGAAGTTTGGCTGATTGTTTATACCCCATGCTCATGGGTATTTTACTTTCATGTACAGGAGGGCAGTTTAATTGATGCAAAATGTGGAGTGTTCTGCAGTGCTTGAAAGTTAATCTGCCTCCAGTGCTAAGTAAAGACAGCACTGGTACGTTCCAAACAAACTACCCCTTAACCAGAAGGAAAATGATATTAATGTAGAGATATTAAGGGTAGCAGTATCAACACTTTACCAAATGAGCAACGGAGGCACAGGATTGAATGTCCGCAAGTAATGGCGGACCTGGACACAGAAACTCGTGTTATAAAATATTTGTGTGTAAAATATATTTTTAAACATAGTACATATTCTAAAGTTATAAATGTTGTTTGTGTGTATATATTGGATTGTTTTGTTCAAGCTGACTGATGAAGTAGTTGTTTTTCTGACAGCTCTGTAATGGATAGAGAAAGTAATTTGCTGGCCACAATATGATAGAAAATTTACAGGTACCAATATTATCATATCAGCCAGGTATTGCACATGTAATTTAGCTGGATCAGTACTGTGCACATCCTTTGTTCAATGGATGTATTGACTACTCTCTAACATCGGATCCTTTTGTTAAGACCCAAAGTAATTGAATTTATCAAAAACAAGTTGATGTTTTCTCAAATATTTTTGTGATAAACTGTGGCAGGCTATGGCACGGATATAAAGGGAATGCTAAGGTTTATTGAATTTGATTATATGCTATTCAGGTGTTGAAGATATTTTATATAGAAAATAAAACATGATACCAATGTTTGTTTAATGTGCGCTTTTTTCCACTCTTCACTAGCTGGTACTCTAAATCACCTCAAATTTCATTTATGACCAATCCTAACTTGTGACAATATTACAACATGTAATCAAACAAATTTATGTTTTCTGAGAAATGTTGATGCGTTCTAACTGAAAAATTCACTTTCTGCCTCTTAGACACAATTTGCAAGTCTTTTAAATAGCTTCCAAAATAGTACTTTTTTGGAAGAGTTTGAGGTGATTTAGGGTATAAAAATGGTTTAATTAGGGGTTACTCTACTCATGGTTCAAGGAAACCACTCCTGAAGACATTGTCAAGATGGAACAAGACAGATGAATAACAGATTGTCTTTCCGTTTCCACATAAATGGAAATCACCCTTGTCATTTGCAACAAGACGCAATAGTGAATGCAAAGACATCCCAAACAGATCAGCTTCATGTTGCCTCTTAGTTCTGAGCATTATGGAGAACGGACCCCTGCTATAACTGCCTGCAAAAACGAGACCATTAGGAAGCTCCGTCCCAAGGACATCGGTTTAAAAATGAAAATTTTATAATGTGCAGGCCAGTGTTACTTGGGGATTTACGGCGTCCTTAAAGTTATTTCATGTCCTGGACAGTGTGCCAGCCCAAGGAGTGAATCTGACAGACAGTAGGACAAGAGACCACTGCAGATTTAGTGCCAGACAAAGGCTACTGCTCCTTTTATCACCACAATATTTGATACAAGAGTTTTAACTAGTGTTACTGTGTAAAAAGAAGGGGCCTCCAGGTGCATTTTGGGAAAGATTATGCATTTTAACGTGGTACCATCGTGTCCAGCCTCCCCGATCACATATGAAACCACATCTTTTTTGCTAATTTAAGTGAACTTTTACCT
>JAQQZZ010024794.1:0-10984 GCA_030265115.1 Mopalia vespertina | reverse complement strand
ACCAAATATCATGTTCTTATCTTCATTCATTAGAACATGGCATCACTGCAGATGATGCACAGTTACTTTATTCCAGTGGTATAGATAAAGCAAGTATGTATAAAAATGATGAGAGTTTATTGCTACAAAAAATGAATCTTCAGAACTTTATAAGATATGTTTCCTAATATAAAATTGTAACAGAAAAAAATCAAAAGGATTAAATGGCGACATGGTGTAGAAACGAAATGTCCCCGAATTTCGAGAGTTTTTTTTCCCTCGACATAACGCAAAACTATTACAAAAAACATATATAAACGAGTCCCGGGTTCGATTTCTGGTGGAGGCAAGCAATTTTTTCTCCCTTCATTTATGTAATATATTAAGGAGTGTGACCAAGTTTCGTTTCTATTTTTTTTCCCAATAAATATAAGCCCAAACATTCACGCATTTTTAATCTGAGATTCATCTTCTCAAGTTCTGTTGTAATAACACCTAAGATTGCCGTTATAATGACTTTACTTTTTTTGTTGACAGCTACATCAAATTGCATGACGTACCTGGCCATTAGCAGAGAGTTTATTAACACCCTTCCAGAGAAACATTCTGGGAAAGCCTTCTCCTTTTCCATGGCGTTTGCGTGTTGTGGAAAAATCTTCTTCGGTGTTCTTGTTGACAAATTCTTCCCCTCGAATTTACCCGGTTTATTCTTCACACTGACAATCTTACAAGTCCTGGCTTTCGGAGGGTCTTTCTTCTTTGTACATCTCATATCCACTAAAGATTCCGAAGACATTGCACTGGACGTTGTAAATCCCATGGCTAGCAAACCTTTAATTGGAAAACAAGACATCCCCTTTAAAGACATGCTTCGGTCGCCATTCTTTCATTGTATATTATGGACGAATGTTTTATTTTTTTCTTGTGTTTACACGTGCCTGAATAATGTTACTGTGATAGCCGAAGCTGTTGGCATGAACAAGCCGTTGTATTCTGTGTATGCGCTATCTGTCACAATAATCGTTATAAGACCAACTTGTGGTATTCTGTTTGATAAATTCCGCTGCGAGACATTCGGCTTTGCAATTATGCAAATAAACAATATGGCTTTCTTATTTTCAATGGCAATCGGCATATTTACTTTAGACTCGTCGACGTTGTTTCTCAGTACTGTTCTGTACGGAGTTGCGTTCGCTTCTCCTCCTCTCGTTGCTATGTCTATGTGTTTTCTCCGGTTTGGACGTAGCTGCTATGGCTCAGTGTATGGGTTATTTTATTGCGTGTCGAGTCCCGTTCAAATTGCCTTACAAATATTGTTCGGTTATTACTATGACTCGAAAGGCGACGAACAAGGGTTAGTCCACCTTTGTTATGGTAGAGAATGTTTCTTTTGGCCATTTCTTATAATGCTGCTGATATCAGTAATAGCAAGTACGATCCAGCTGCTTACTTGCGCATTATCTTACAATAGCAAGCGGAAGATTGAACAGAAAATGGAGACTTAGAATCCAAAGAACAATCGTGTTGAGTGGAATTTTTTTGAGGTATCGTTGTCGCAGAGAATTTTAAAAAAAAGGAAAATAAATACCGCAGATGCTTTGGCTTTTAAAATAAAACATCGGTTTAAGAGATTTATCTCAAAGGTAACCCTTTTATTATAATCTGCTCTTACTTAAGCAGAATTCTCATAATTCATAAGTAGTATAGATTGAGCAACTAGAGTCGCATTTGCTATAACATAATAAGGAAGCGTGTAACGTTATCAAGTACTAATTCTTTACTACAAAAATAGCAGTGCGGTATCGTTTTGATATCGCATTGCTATTTACGTGAACACGCTGTGGACATCCGGGCATTTGAGATATCATTTGTTCTTACGTCATTAGGAAGGGTTGTTACTTACCATGTACTGGGAAGGGAATGTGTAAAATTTATAGATGGCGCTGTGCTGCAATGTACATTTTGGCATTTGAGCTAGCGGATTTCCACAACGGATTTCCACAACGTGTTCACAGTGCCATCTATAATTTCATCGTTTTCTGCTAATAACCACATAGCCCTTACTAATCACGCACTAAGGTGCGCTCCTTAACGTGCTCAATAACGTTCATGTCATCTTTGTATGTAATAAAATATTAGATAAATAGTACTACCGCACTACTATTTATGTAGTGAACAACTAGTACTTGATAACGTTAAACCCTTCCTTATTATGTAATAGCCAATGTGACTCGACTCGATGACTCTATACTACTTTCATACATGCAAATAAGATAATCGCTGCTACAATGTTAATATGTTATGTTGTCTCGAATATCCCTGATTTCCGGAAGTCGGATATAAATTGACGACTTTAGTTCAAAGCAGAACTTAATTTTGAATAAGAACTGTTCCATGTCAAACACACATTGTTTCGTCAATTTAAGTTTGGTAATAGGCAAAAAAAATTACTGAAAATAAATCAATTTTGTTTTGTACGTTGGTTACATCTGTTGGTGTTCGAATGATATTTATGTACATACTTACGCATCCGAGTACTCAAATAAAGAGATAAGAGGCTTCCAATTTATACAAGGGCGAGAACACAAGTGCCGTTACGGCAATTCAGTTGAATGTGTGAATACCAGCCAAGCAAGGATTAATTAACTCGAGATATCTGTGTCTATATTTCCTTATAACAACAATCATAGAGATCGTTTGGGCATTTTAGATGGTGTGTCAAAGCCCTTAACATTCCCGTCGGACAGACTATATAAGAAAGTGCATCTCAATACTTTTAACTTGTACACAACGCAGAACAACACAATTGACAAATCAAGTATCGGTTGCACAAATGGTTCTACAGAATTAAATGCAAGGTTGATTGGACGAGTTCAATTTTGTTTCAGAAATATTTAATGCCGTCCTCAATGATATTTCGTGTGTCAGACGAGTCCTGCTCTGCCTTATATAATTACAAATAAAAATTCAGATGAAACCACATAAAACAGACTTACCTGAATTACCACTTGTGTGTCCGTCATATGCCGTTGGGTTTAATTCTAGGAATGACTGAGGCATTCATTATTGTATGGCAGTTTTGTATTACTTCGGTCAATTAAGAATCAAATAATGCTTTCAGTTTTGTGAACCAGGAATGTCTTCCTGCGAGCCAGAGCAACGCCGTATGAAAACGAATTATCAACTTCTTTTACAGCACCTCTGTGTCTATAATCTTTTCTTACAGTTGACCCAAATCTAGCATAGATACAGTTCCCAATTTAAGCATATGTTGTCCTGTTCAGCAAATTAAAATCAAATCAATTTCAAACCAACAACAAAATGTTGTAATTGAGATACTTTCTATATTTCCAAACTACTTGATTTTACATATGAATGGCTGTGGTCTAAATTATCTTTACGCCTTCACGAGCGTCACGAGCACGCCATTCATTATTGAGTTTTGTTTTGTATGGATATATCTTCCTTTTATTCAACATGTATGTTTTCTCTTTCAGACACCGTGTGTTAAAGAAATCTCGTATATAAGTTAATTTACCTATGTTTTAACCACACAGCCCACACACGTCCATTTTGCCCATTATGCACCACTCTCCCGTGTGATTTTCAGATAACGGATTATGGTTAATCTAGCACCAGATGAGTATGTTTCGCCCGAAAGTCTATTCTCTTTTCTAACTTTTCATTCCTCTCATGACTCTCTCATGACTCTCTCACTCTATTCCCTCTTTTACCCTGGACACCATTGAAAATATTAACTTTAATTCTATACATCTTCATGATCCATCCAACTGTAAAACAAACATCGATGATAATGACCATGAAGTAGATCATTGGAATCATCTTAATCATTATCAATCACATTATTTCACTGAAACCAGCCTTGCAGATAAACTTAAATCATTAAGCTCGCCCTCGTCCATATCTTTCCACTCTTTTTTTGTAATGTACGCAGCTAAGGAAAACACCTACATAACTTAAATCACGAGTTTAAAAATACTCGGTTTCACGGAAGGCTGGTTAATCTCTACCACTGAATATTTATACGAAATGCATGGGTGATAACGCAGAGTTTGAATCACTCTTTAAAGAAATAATGTGATCATTCGCTCTACGAACTCTGCGATTCTGACGTCAATCTATTAAAAAAAACTGTACCGCCAGCAACTCAACACCCAAGTACTAATTCGCCTTTAAAATATAGACTTTATCATAACTAGTTAAATAATATTATCTGTCGGTCTAAACATCAATATTTTGAAAATAAATTTACAGAAGCACGAAACAACAACGAGAAAACGAGGTCTGTATTAAACAAAATATTAAACTGGTAGAGAAAACCAAAGCTTCCCACATATATTTAACATCGACGGTGAAGATATATCCGATAAACGTATGATCGTAGAAAGTTTCAGCCACCGAGCTGGACTCTCGAATCCCAGACACTGGCGACTCTTTTCAGAATTTCTTGCACAAACCGATAACTAGCGAACGCAAATTTTCTCCTATGTCTAAAATCGTCTACTCCAGGCATATTTTCTATCCAGCTCCTAAACTTATTTCAAAACACATAGTTTCTCTGCCAGCGCATATAATTAACTTGTCCTTAAAAACTGTTGTGTTCCCGGACTAGCTAAAATAACCCTAATTTATAAATCTGGAGAAACTAACGATGTTCGAAACTATTGCCAAATCTCCATACTACTAAGCGTTAGTAAAATCCTAGACAAACATCGCATCTAAACAGATTACCGAATACCTTAATTGAGACCCACAGTATGATATCTGTATCAAAATATGGATTCCACATAAATCTTTCAACTCTCAACGCTGCATGTGAGATATAACACTTAGAACTGTTTGTTATCTACATTAACGACATCACTTACTCGTCAAATATGCTGGAATTCCTCCTTTTTGCCGACGACACGAGCGTCTGGTCCTCTCACAAATATTATGTCAAGGTCCTAGATATTATGACATCTGAACTGAACCTTGGTTTAACAGCATTGATTCGCGCGACTGTAGTCGCTTGCATGAACATACGAGCGATCAGTCCTGGGGGTTATAAATTGGCAAAAAATATCAAACATGTTTGATCCGAGCGACTGGTCGGCCTACGGGCTTCGGCGATCATAATCGCTGTCGCTGGCCTGAACACACCTGTCGATTTTTTCAGCAATTGGTACAATCGCCGCGATTATAATCACTTGTGCAAGAAACTGTCCAGAAACATAGATCTTCGTTCTCATATCAGACGCTCCATTGCTAAAAGCAGCCTCCTTATTCTTCCCTTGTTCATCCTTACCTATCATACGAGAACGCTGTTTGGAGTAATAGTCATCCCATCCACCTACACCCCCTCATTATCCTTCAAAACGATATATTAGAATCATCACCTTTTCTGTTAAATTGGACAATGCTGCGCATCTATTCAAACGCTTAGAAATTCTTCCCCTTGATAAAGCATTCATGTCTGCAAATAATTTACAAAATTTATGTTTCACCCTTATATTCTTCCATAAAACTTTCGTCTATTGTTAAAAAGAATTTCAAATCCATCACTATACTACCAGATTCTCCAACCTTAATCTTTATAAACCGCTCACCAAGGCAAACCTGTCCACTTTTTCTCCACAATGCTCATTTCTTCGGGTTTGGAACAAACGTTCTGTGCAACTTTATTCAATGAAATTTGTATCACTCTGTTAATCCGCGGGACGAGAGTGCTGCGGATGTGGTAACTGGCTTTGTTAGTAATGTGTACGTTTGTGTAAATTATTTACCTGTGCTTATAACTGTATTTGTGTTGATAAATAAAACTATAGATGTATTCACTAATCTTATACCTTCCACGACATTGTATTTATGCCTCATTTTACAAGGATAGTTCAAGTCCTATGGACTATATTCCCGCCATTTTTCTGTTACTATCATAACCTATTTTTGTATTGCATATCTTTTGATGAATAAATGGAGAAAAAAAAAACAACTATTGATGTGTGTGTCTCCCTGTGCTTCGTCGCATATTCACGGACTTCATCTGATTACATTCGGACTTATGTTCTTTCTGAAATTGCAATTCCAAGATGGAAAACCTTAGTGGCAATGCAGGAACCAAGGGTCTGGGCAATATTTGGTACTTCACAGAACGACCTTGGAGAAGATTAATTGTATATGTTACATACCCAGTAAGTACACTACGTCAACACAACGTTGCGATTTGGTTGTAGATTCGTAACGTTGGAGTACAACGTGATAACAATGTTGTTACAACTTACCATCGACAAACTTAAGGTTGTGGTGTGGTTGTGGTTTAGTAATAAAATGTGCAACGTAACTACGACATTGTCACAACTTAGTATACAACGTTGGCCTTTAA
Source organism: Mopalia vespertina (assembly GCA_030265115.1). NCBI lineage: Eukaryota > Metazoa > Mollusca > Polyplacophora > Chitonida > Mopaliidae > Mopalia > Mopalia vespertina. Next base: position 4,623 of record JAQQZZ010024794.1, on the reverse strand, counting down.
CATTATGACAACGTAAGATAAATAACGTAGCAACATGGTTGTACATTGGTAACATTTTAAACAATGTTATTGTAACGTTGTCACAACGTGGCTTGCAACCATGGAATTCAAAGTTTTAACAACGTAAAATACACCACGTTGTTAGGTGGTTGTAGATTGGTAAGGTTATACACAGCGTAACTTTGACATTGTCACAACTTAGTATACAACGTTGGCATTTATCGTGTTGACAACGTTGAATAAATATCGTTGTGGCACGGTTGTACATTTGTATCATTTTGAACAGTGTTTTTGGAATGTTGTTACAATGTAGCATGAAACGATGGAGTTGGACGTTCTAAGCACGTAAAATTAATAACGTTGTGAGGTGGTTGTAGATTGTTAATATTATACACAACGTTGTCAGAGCGTAGCTTGAAACGTTGGAATTCAACGCTTTGGTAACGTAAACTACACATGTTGTGACAAGGTTGTGGATTGGTAACATTTTGAACAGTGTAAAAACCACGTTGTCAAAACTTAGTATATAACGTTGGCCTCTAGTGTCTTGACAGCGTTTGATAAATGACGCTTTGGCATCGTTGTACATTGGTAACATTTTGAACAATGTTATTATAACGTTGTCACAATGTAGCTTATTCTGTTGGAATTCAACCTTTTGAAAACGTAAAATAGTCCACGGTGTCAGGTGGTTGTAGGTTGTTAACATTATGTACATTATGCAACTTTATGATTCAAGGTTTCGACAACGTAAAATACACAACGTTGTGAAAAGGTTGTATATAAGTAACATTTTACACAGCTTTGTTGTAACGTTGCATCAACGTAGTTTGCAACGTTAGCCTTTGTCGTTTAGACAACGTAAAATTAATAGCGCTGTTCTGTGGTTGTAGATTTGAAACATTTTTAACAATGTTATTGTAACGTGTAGATTGTGACAATGTAGATTGTGACGTTGTAATTCAACGTTTTGACCACTTAAAATACTCCATGTTGTGAGGTTGTGGATTGATTGTAGATTGTAAACATTATCTACAATGTCGCTATGATGTTGTCACAACATAGTATGCAACGTTATGATTCAACCTTTCGCCAACGTAAAATACACAACGTTGTGACTCGGTTGTATATTGGTAACACTTAACACAGATTTGTTGTAACGTTGCACCAAAATAGTTTACAACGTTGGCTTTTGCCGTTTAGACAACGTAACAAAAATAATGAACATAGTTATTGTAACGTTGCCACAATGTGTCTTACAAGATTTGAACCCAACCGCTGGGAGACGTAAAATCAATACATTGTGACACGGCCGTGCATTGGTAACCTACCTTCGTGGCGGTAGTTCCAGCGTTCTTGCAAGCTTGCTACAACCTATTCCAGAGCGTTAGCCTCCAACGTTTTGACAAATTTAGATAAATAATGTTGTGACACGGTTATAAATTAGTAACAATTTGAAGAATGTTATTGTAACGTTGTCACAACGTAACATGAATCATTTGTGTTCCAAACTTTGGCAGAGTAAACTACACCAAGTTGTGAGGTAGTTGAAGTTTGATAACATTGTGTACAGCGTAACTACGACGTTGTACACAATGTAGGCCTTTAGTGTCTTGACATTGGTTACATTTTGAACAATGTTATTATAGCTAGCAACGTATGTGGAATTCTTTTCCACATGTGTGAAATTCTTTTTCACATATGTAAAATTAATTATGAAAAGAATTCAACATATGTGAAAAACAATTCGACATATGTAAAATAAACCTTAATTCAACATTTGTGGAAAACGTTTTCACTGAGGTAAAATAAAAAGGCGAGTGGAACTCTTTTATAGATATGTAAAATAAAGGCATCCAAGACCTCAATTACAGACTTCTCTCTCACAGCCTGTATTTAGCGGCAATAAATTCGCTCAATAAGTACAATCTGACGAGAAGCACATCCACCCTTTGCGTTCCGCAAAGCATTTGTTAATTTCTACCGAAGAATAAATCCGGGAAACTACATTTGTTTCATATGCCTACAATTGTGACGGATTCTGTAAGGATGATTACTACGTGTGATTCGTCGGGAAAATAAAATGATGTAGACTACAATATAAAAATACTGAATATAAGAACAAACCCCGTCGCTTGATATAATATTCACTCTTTATTTGTCACCGTAATTGGCATTTGTCATAAAAGAATGTATGGTTTTGTATTTCAGCCGTTGTTGGCTGTAAATATATGCGACTGTTCGACTTTAAGCATTCTGCGCTCAATGACCTATACGTAACATAGGTCATTGTCTGCGCTTTGTTTTGTTGTTGTTGTAATCTCGCTACAAGGGACCATTTTTCTTATCAACTCTCTCGAATTGGGAGTGTGCCCTGCTGAGGCTAAGCTTGCATAGCATGCGGAATATATTCCTATCGTCTTTGCGTTCGTATTGTAAGTGTACACAAGACGATACGAGCACAAACGAAGGTTGGATAGGGCCCATGCTGTGGGGAGAAATCATTTCACAGTTTTTTTTATTAGTCTTACTTTTTCTACACATGTCAAATAGTTAGGTTTTTGTGTTTTATTTTACTTATGTGAAAAAGAATTTCACATATGTTGAAAAGAATTCCACATATGTTGAAAAGATTCTACATATGTAAAATAATTTTTTATTTTACATATGTGAAATTGTTTTTCATATAAGGGAAAATCTTTTCGACATAAGTGAAAAAGAATTTCACCTATGTGAAAAAGAATTGTACATAATTAAAATAAAAGCAAAATTAATTCGACATATGTAGAATAAAGGTAGAAATGATAAAACGGCTTGCCATAGCGACGTTGGTATTCAACATTTTAACCATGTAAAATACTCCACGTTGTGAGGTGGTTGTAAAGTGTTAGCATTATGTACAACGTAACTATGACGTTGTCTCAACTTAATATATGTAGCGTTAGCCTTTCAACGTTTAAACAACGTAACGTAACTAATTTAAACGTTGCACCAACGTAGTTTAAAACGTTGGTATTTGCCGTTTAGACAACGTAAAATGAATAACGTTGTGATGTGGTTGTAGATTGGTAACAATTTCAGCAACGTTATTGTAACGTTTCTACAACCTGACTTACAACGTTGGAATACAACCGCTTGTACACGTAAAAATCACTACGTTGTGGCACCGTCGTGGATTGTTAGTTCATACCTTCCAAGCGGCAGTTCCAACGTTCTTACCGCCTTGCTACAACCAAGTGTACAGCGTTAGCCTTCGACATTTTGACAACTTTTGATCGATAATATGTTGTTACACGGTTGTAAATAATTAGTCTATTATTTTGAACGATGTTATTGTAACATTGTCACAAAACTTTTGTGTCTTGAAATAAAACACTAGTCTTTTAAATTAAGACATGCTGTGTGAAAAGTGTTTATGATTAGTATCAAAAACACTTTTTCGGAAAAGTGTTTTCATCTAAGACATTTTACTCAATTTTTAACAATGTTATGGGATAAAACACTAGTGTTTAAGGAAGAGCCAAGTGTTTTACAAATGATGTGATCGAGATTGTTTATGGCTGCGTCTTATCACACAGGCTATCAAGTAAATGTGTAGATAAATTACTTAACTTAAGTAGCCATAGTGGAGTTATGCAATTATTCTGAACGATATTCGGTAATCTTCTAAGGTTCGGAAATCTCCGTCGACCCGGATGCATATCACTGCACAAGTGTTTTCGCGCTGTAAGTTACAGTTGTGGGTTTCGTGCAGACGACAGAAGAACTCAAACAAATTTCCAACGCAAATAACATGTTTGTCGTCAATTTGAAGGTAAACACTTTAGTTAACGTTTTTACTTCTTCCGGAGCTCGCATTGTATGACCTGCTGCATTCATTCTTTGGCTTAAAAGCACAAGAAGTGACAGTCTGTCGTTGTTGTTGTTGTAATGTCCAATAACCTGATAATATGAAGCAAGTCATGATGCCACAAGCTTCTCAGCCTCGCTTGCATAAATTAATAATGTGAGTGAGTGACTAGGGGGATTTCTAACTCACAATATTGTGTAAGTGGTTAATGTTGATGGACAAATTTTTTCTGATTTACTATAATTATTTTACCATGACAACATTGAAAACTGAATGATTATTTTCTGAATTGTAATTTGTACATCCACTAATTCGGACGAAATTTAGTTCAGATGTACTTGGATGTACGTTATTCGATGATGGTTTACCAGGTATTTAAATTTAAATTATTATATTAATCTTGGGGGTGGGGGTGGGGGGTAATATTAAACTGTCAACGATTAAGTTATTCAAGTTTCTATCCCTTGCAATTTTTAAGGATTGTGTGGCTGACTTTATTTTCAGATCAGGGTCCGATTCCACAAAACTATAAGTTAAGCCCAAATTTGTACTTAAGTGCTCAAATTTTGCTTAACTTGACTAAAAACGACTTAAGTCAATTCCACAAAACTTTACTTAGCCGGAAAACGTGCTTAACTTTAAGACACCTCCTAGGTGACTTAAGTAAAACTATTTTTGCTTAAACAAGATGCTCGTCTTGGGCAATTTCAAGAGTATAGGAGTGAGGATAGGACACGTTTGGAGAATTTTAGTCCACAAAAAAATCAGCTGGA
>JAQQZZ010024772.1:0-10985 GCA_030265115.1 Mopalia vespertina | reverse complement strand
AACTAAGAAAGTGTTATCCAAAAATAACGAAAATACTGTTAATCTTCACTTTCTAAAAGACACAAAAATTATTCAATGTTAAATTCAGTTTGCCCCACAAAGTTGGCATCATAAGCGTATTTGACCTATTGCAGAAAGTTATTTCTGTTCACAGCTGGTCGTTAAATTCGCTTGGGTGAAAATTGTCTAAAATGCTTTATTTATTGCTCATGAAAAGTATTTGTGCAAAACAAAACAACCACTTCGGCAAACACAAAAACTCAGTTTGCCCCACAAAGTAGGTACATAAGCATATTTGACTTTTTGTAGGAAGTTATTTCTTTGCAGAGCTACATTCGCCTGGGTGTAAATAATGGAGATTGTCAACAGGAAGGCTGTAAGATGCTATGTTTATTGCTATAGTCATGCAAAACATTGGCACAAAACAAAACAACCTATTTGGAAAACAGTTCCAAAAATCCTGGATTATAAATGTGAGAGGCGATCGATAACTCTATGTTTTAACCCTTCATGTAACATCCTGTTTCTCACAAGTGGGTTATACCACGTTTTTTCCACATGCACCTATACTGAGATGTTATGGTTATAACAGCTATCTATAGATTTACGGCTAAGAAAACATTGTTTTCGATTTGCAGAGAAAATTGTCAGAAAGCCTTTGCTTTATAACAATCCCACAGGTCTACTTGTTTTATATTTGTAGTCAACAACATGTCGACTGTATTTTTTTCTTCTGTTTGTCCGCAAAACACACCCGTACGATTGGGTGTCATCCAGTGTGTTGCCGTGAAGCACATGATCAGAATAGTTAACACCGCAGTTCAATATTTCTCCATTAAACAATATGGGAAGCGCAAAGGATTTTTGTTACTTTCTGGTCATTTCCAGTGGCTCAACTAACATATATACAACTCGAATAGCAATTTATTCCAAATGTTTTTGCTAAGCTAGATTTACTCTGGTTTCTTGTTGTAATGGTCTGATGACAATTAGTGTAACTAATTTGATTATTTAATAGCATGTTTCACCAAATGAGAAAGTAAATTATCTTCAATCGGAAATGGTTGGGACGTGAAAAGGGTTCGCATGTTATGACTGGAAACGTTCCCTATTATTGTAACACAGTCTCTTTCCAAAAGTATAGACTGATGAATTGAGCATCAAAAAGGTCATTGTCAACTGTTTTAATGTTACAAATAGGAGACAAATATTTGCAGGACAGATTTATTTCGAATTTGATACAGAGACACAACAAGACACGAAAATCGTGGATAAGATGCGTAGCCTGTTCATTATTTTTCATGTCTGATTATGCAGATGTAGACGAGCAGTTCTTCAAATATAACGTCTACCAGTACAAGTGGCAGAACATCGGTAGCCGAAATGGCGTGTGGCTTTTCGAAGTGGCGATAGAAGGCATGGAATATCAAAATAACCTTGTCACAATGAAAACCACGCATAATATCGTAAACATTCAAACCGCAGCAATCACTCATGAGAGCCCGAGTGAAAATAAAAATGGAAGCTATTTGTTCCATGTGATTTTTCGATAATTAAACTGGTACGTCATTGTTCTTGCCTTTAAATGATGGGGACTGGGTGGTACTTATTTCAAAGGCGCATTAAGCGTGTCAAACTTGCTATATAACTATATTGTTTTCTTATGTTGACAACGTGGCTTTATGTCGCTTATCAGTCATTTCTAATCAATCCAGGAACGATCAACGATAATTGACCGGAGCGATTCCCGGTGCCGAATCACGTCATTTGTTTAAGAAAACAAAATATTACTTGGAATAGAAATGAGCTATGCAAGGAATAGCGAAAGCAGGAAAAACGATGGATTCAATAAATAGCATATGTTTGAGAGGATGCTTAAAAAAAACCGTGGAATATTTTAAAAAAGGATCAATAGGCAAATTATAGTCATTGGACTTGGATATGTATTTCGCCTAGAGCTGATAAAAAGTCTAGTGGGATTTAATGAGACAACTCCACGATAGACAAAGCAAAAACTTGAACAATGCTCTGTATTCCTCCAGGGTCACAAAAATTGACTGAAGCCAATATCACAAAGATTCACCAAGGAATACTGGCAAGAGTTTAAATAAAGGAGAGGTATTTTAGCTGTAACAGTATAATGCAGACTGCTCTTTTTCATGAATTGACCTAAAACAAACTGACGTCTAAGATTGTTTCGTAAAATAACAGTCACATTTTCTCATAACATGGTCATTTCAGTGGCATTTCTTCTTTCGTTTGTAAACTGACCCTGGGCAAATCTGGAAGGACCCCGACAGCCACAAAGCCGATAAGTTAGCTTCGTGTCTGATTTGGAGACTTTTGTAATAGGCTGCTAGTGAGGCGTATCACTTCAAGAGTTTCAAGAAAGAATAACCACCTGTGAAATGATATGGTTTCACCATTCACATTGTTGTGTTATGTATTACTTGGCAAACTGTTAACGGCGTAATTAGTCTTCTTGACAAAATACTGTGACTATATGTCCAAAAACTCCATGTGGCCGGTTTGCACACAACTCCACTTTTCTAAGCCGAAAACCATTAAGAAATAAAATGGCTTAATTTATTATCTTAATGAATTTCTCAATAAAATAATAAAGAACAGCTAGTGTATCTTTGAACAGCAAGTATCGAATCGAATTGGAACCTCATATGTACAAATTAAATTCACCTTTTCTGACAGAAACGTGTTTAAATATTTCCGGATGAACAAACATTTACGATTAATTGGTTCAAATTTAAGTAAATTAATGTCTTATTCCTAGACGTCGCCTAATCTACAGCAAAGGCTACAATTTGGAGTACATACAAATACAATCCTTTGCTGCATTAGAGGCAAGGTATACATCGGGGAATAAACTGTTAATATGAATTTGTGTAACGCTGACAACACGTAACATAACTCTTATCTGGCGAGGATGAAGTTTATATAGTCCTACTAGACAAATACACATTTCTACTTGTCTTTAACCTTTCTAAAAAAAAGTTACCCTGTATAAATCTGGGGATATAAATATTAGAGAAAACTATCGTACAATTTCTATTCTTCCTGCACTTAAAATCATAGAAAAGGCCTGTTTCGAGTAATTTATTCAATATCTTAATTAAAATAATATTCTTTCTTTCATTCAATATTGCTTTCACACTTATATTTCTACTTTCTTCGTAACAAACATATACCATAACTTTATAACTCCGAAAAAAGTTGATGAATTAATTTTGACACAACGTTATGATCAACGTTCATTGTCTTTCTTCGGAGTTGTTACTATGCTTCACTATGTTAAACTTCGCAGTGGTAGTCATTTTTTTTAACCGGAAACTATCCACACAATATTTAGTTCCTTTCCCGGACTTCTCACAATTTCAGAAGTTACAAACTATAAGGGTTAGGCATAGGAATACCGCTCTTGAATGCTTTCCAAGTTTTTTAAAGCTGATAAAGTACAAGTTAAATGTTTTGTTACTTAGAAGTAATAATTAATGACAAATTAAACTGACTCTCACTCAGTTATATATCCTGTCAAATGTCCCAAAGTATTGGTATTATTAGACCTTTTTCATCTCCTGTCAAATAATCACTCTAAAAAGTTAATAGTGCTCATTTAACATCTATACTTATATTTGTCATACGCACACCTTAATGACGTAGTAGGCTCCTGTGTTGATTGTGAGTAAAACAATTTGTCTAAGCTCATTATGACGTAAACTGGAGAGCTTGGATAGTCAGGATTAAAAATATATAAATTTGTTGAAGATCTATAATAATAACTGTGAACTTATTCAAAACAAACTGCAATTTTGTTGTTTTGCTTAGAACGATTCCAGTGGACATTTGTGTCTCCCCAACCTTAAGAAATTGTATAAAAAAAATATTTCTTTAGGAAAACATTTTTAAAAAAGGCCGAAAACGGAGGAACCATTTAGTCTACAATGTCCTCTGTAAACGCAACAAATGTGAAATGTAGTGTTCAATCAGAGTTGAACAATTGAAGCTGTGTTCTCACCACAGCGTAGCTGAATGTGGCGTAAAACAATAACCAACCAATCAGAAGTTGTTATCAATACTAAAACTTTCTACTTAATAAATGTACGTCTACAATGAACTGTGATTATACAGTCTGCCAAAATCTGAAGCGTTTGAAGTAGTCATTTAGAGATTGGCTATCAATTCAATCTTCGCAACTGGCGAGCAACCCTATTACAATATACGTTTTTAAGTCAGATATTCATGTGTAATACACATTCACTTGATTCATCACGTGAACTACACATGGACATCTGACAAAAAGGAGTCTGCTGTGGTAATTCCATTAATCTCCAATACCTTGAAGACTTTATACAATGCTCATTGAAAACTCAATTAAAGGCTCACATTGTACTATTTGTAATTATAGTTATCAAACATTGTCATGTTTAGCTGCAAATTAAAGGGCGAAATTGTATTGTTTTCCATGTGGAACCCCAAGGTGTCCGATAAGACCCGACGGGGAAGTACATATCCCAGACACGTAAAAGATCTGCTTTTCATCCCAAAACAAACGAACTGAATTATATGTCAAACAGACTGACAAACACATACCGAACCGTTATTTAAACAACTACTTTCTTAATCACAGATTAATATTCCCTAGCTGCCAACGTGGATACATCAATTTATTTAAACACCTCCCTTTACATAACAATCTTATTTAGTTTACTTCCCTACAAAAGAATGCTTTTACCCTTTATTTTCAAGTACAAAACTTTTTCATACTTTTAAATGAAAGGCTGTCCGGGTCTAACATGCTACCAACTGAAAATATAATTCAATGTACTTCCTTATTCAAACGTAAACTAATTTTAACTTAGTTGATATGTGCTCGTAATTAATTTGTGAAAACTCTCCATAACACAGAACCAGCAGTCCAGAATGCTACCTCCTCAAACCAGAAAGAGTAATGTGCGACGGAAGAATTCGAGAGGACGATACCACAGCAGGTTTTTGTATGACGCTACGCGAGAGAAGAATAACAAATACGAAAATGCATAGTTAGAGTTCAACAAATAGAAGAACTGTTTACCAGGACATTCAATTACCTGAAGAGAAATGTTGTTGACAAGGAAATGGTGTCGTTATGAAGATAGAAGACTATGTCAAATGTATGTCCTGTGTATTTACTGATCAGACTAAATTCAAGAATATAAAAAAATGGTCCTACTCACCCAGGTTCCCAGTTTACAACGCTAGCTAAAATGGCTTTGCATTAAAGGCGAGATAACAGAAGAAGAACACAAAGTTTCCCAGACCTTATGCTTGCCTTAAAGTCACAATGACTGTAGTGACCTTCCACCTTTCAGACCAGTCGTTGACACCATTAGATCCATCTTTCATAATTTCTAATGCAGGACCGCATTTAGAGTTGAAGATTATTTGAAAGCTGTCGACAAAATACAGAACATTACCCCTGACCTTATTCACTGGAGCTCGATAGAAAAGAAGAAGGGAAGACACTCACGGGGTCGACCCAGCTTGTACGTTGGTGAAATTTAACCGACACATAAAATAAATAAATAAATTTCATCTTCAAATCCAAACCCAGAATTGTCATGTTAGTTACCTATAATTCTCAAATTTTGCTTGCAAACACAAAACGTTTCGATCTTTCTTCAATTCAGCCTACAAGCGATGTATCGGCTAACTGTGATTCGACAATGGCGCAAGTTGTTTCCAGGGGAAATCCCTCCCGAACTAGGCCATCGATATTATCCAATCAAAGCTAACCGGACACATCGTTTGTATAGGTTGAATCGGGAGAAAGAACGAAAAGTTGGGAAAACCGAACGGTGCCTTGAACAGAGGATAACTGAACACTGTCTAAACGCTTATTCTGAAATCTATAAAGATTAGATTATCTGACAGGCGAATGACCGTCTCCAAATATCTCCATGAGTTACTTTGCCCAAAACACAACCTGTGTAAAAACGGCGATTTGTAAAATTTTCAACAGCAAACCCGTAAGAGGCTGTGTTTATTGCTCCGGGCATTGAAGCACATATACGTAAAACAAATTAACCACATGGGTTATAACCGTGAAAGGGGCCTTATAACTCTAGTTTGGACCTTCTGGGTAACTTCCATTTTCTTTCAAGAGCGTTATCTCACATTATTTTTTCTACGCGCCTTGACTTAGATGCAGTGGTTAACATGTATGTATGGATGCACGACCACCAAAAAAACTAAAATAAAAATAGCAAAACAAAACAAACAAAAAAGAAAACAAATTTATTTTCTATTTTGCGACGCAATTATCACAAAACCTTTTTTGAAAACAAATCCCACGCGCTCACTCATATTTGTTTTATGTTTTGTTTTTTTATCTGTAACATGATTTTATCTTATCGGAAAGTAGAAAATAATCTCTTGCCAATTCCAATGGAAAAATCAGCATGTATACACCACAAAGAAGAATTTGTTGTTGAAGATTTTCTCTCAGGACCTTGATGTTTTAAACTTAATGTAAAATATATTGATCCATCTTGTGTGGATAGGAAGTACGTTCCATTTTCCTCTTGAGTTACAGAATGCCTGTCAGAATTACAAATATTTTGGCGAAAGCCTTTACTTCAGTTGCCGACGATAGCTTACTGTTATTAAACTTTTATCCCACAACATATTATTTTCAATACACAAAATATTTATTATTTGTGTCCAGCGTCTAGAAATAACACATGTTGTCCTGTGTCCAGTTGCTCGAAATGCTATTAGTCGCTAACACAAGATTAAATCTCTAATGCCGGATTAGAGATGGGCCTTCAGCACGGCGTGCCGTCATCTAACGCCGGATTAAATTTAATAGCGCTTCGAGCAATCCTCCCCTGGGACCAGTTGTTCGAAAGACGATTAGCCGCTTACACCAGATTATATTGCCAATACCGGGTTAGAGATAGACCTACAACATTACATGACGTCATCTAATAGAGGATTAAATTTGATAGCGTTGCGAGCAACCGACCCGTGGTCACTATGTAAGAAACATATACTAGTAATACCTGTATTCACATTCAAAGAAATCAAGGACAGACAGGAACAAAACAGGTTCCAGTCGAGTCACATTTTCGACTTTAAACCCGGGCAGAAGCCAATATGTCTAGGTTTACTATTTCTGACCCAACTATTATGACATATATACATGGAAACAACTTTTTTTAAGGGTTGGATATAGAGCATTTTAATGGAAGCTCATATATACCATAATGCTGTAGCCTACGGCTTCACATCCCATCCCACGTCTATACTGATATTCAAATTCGCCCATTGACTGCTATGATAACTGTATTTCCAATGAAAAATGTTTTTAAACATTTTTCAAATTGAAAATAACACATGAAAACGAATAAAACTTCGTGTCGTGGAGTCGTGGTTTGTAACATTGTACCCCTATTGGAAACGAGGCCTGCCTCTGCTGTACACGAGCACATTTCAACGTGATGGGGTAGACGTTTGTTTTACAAAAGACCACTTTCGTGCAACAGAACGCACAGGCGCCATCTTACTGGAGAAATGTTTAACATGAGCGAACTTTGACAGGCAGGAGAATAGTGTTCGATGTCCCACGCTCCAACTTGAAGAATTACTATAATTGCACGACATCGATAGAAATCAGAACAAAACTATAGTGTAAAAAAATGTAGAAATTGTATTGACTGACGTTATGTGAAAATAAATAAATGTTGTTGGCAGAAAACTGTCCTCTATCCTGAAAGTAGTAGGAAGCAAATGTTAAGATAAAGAAACCGAATTAAGTTTCAAACGTGTTATATCGGGCGTTATTTACACGTATTATGACGTGAGAGAGACATCGCATGGGAGGTAATGTTTTTTCTTCAAACGTATCGTTCGGCTGTTTTGAGAATCATAACTGATTCAATAGTTAAAAGTCCTTGTGAAAAAGAATTCAATGATAATTGTTTTGGAAATTTTGGCGACTTTGAGTCTGTCGATTAAACATGGACCAAAAGCCGTTCTTGACCTTGGTCTGTGGAAAAGCAGAATCATTTTTCTATTGTTTATTTGGCATAATCCTATTTGACAAAGTCACAACTAATTATCAATTACGATACGGGCGGGAGGGGATTTGTCAACTTTTTCCTTTATAAATGACATCAACTTATGGACAAGAAGGGGACATTTTGTAGCACATTTTATAAAATTAGTACATCTGATATATCCTGAATTGCCCAGTTCCACCCAGGGAATTGGACTATTTAAAGATTTTCCTATGGACACGTGAAAGCAATAACCGAAGACAATGATTCGACTTTATTGATCTAAGTTGATAATGATACTAATAATGTTGGTTGGACACTGTGATCAGACATGGCACGAATACACTTCAACAATACATATGGAGTACTGCCATATCCTATAAATATAGATCATGATAAATGTTATTGCAAATTGACGTGATATATTAGACATAGGGTTAAACACAAGACTAAGAATGCTGTCCTGATAATGGCATATAAGGAAATAATGATGACAGATGAGAACGATTAGTGTTTATTTTGAAAGGCTAATGTTACGAATGACATGATATTCATTCTTTCGAATTCCCAAAATGGCTCAAAGAAGACTGTTTAGTGACCTGTGCTATTAAAGAGTTTTAACACTTTTGGATGTCCTATTGGTTCAATTTTTTTTCTCTTTTGATGTTCACGGCCAATGGTGCTACTGGTTGCAATTACTGTTAAATTCACAAAACTAGATATTATATGACAATATGTTAACGCCACATTGTAGCTGGAATATTGCTGATTGTAGCGTAATCAATCGATCAGTCATAAAATAGGTGATGCGTTGCACTGTTAAAATAACACTGATTCACAACAGATGCTGTGTCGTTGATGTGCACGCAAGTTGATGTCAGTTTATTTATTACATGATTAGTCTGGGTGAGCGGTATTTACTTTGGCGACTGTGGTCAAGATTTGGGAGTTCGATTCCTTTTTAGATCTTTGCTGCATCTTTTGTGCCAGTAGCCCTCTGGGTAAGGGCAGTTTGTTTGAAGAGTAGCAATTCTGCCTTTATTGGGCACTGGGGAAAATAACTTTCCAACTTTATGAAAACACTTGACATCTTGGTTGTGCTAGTGTCAGTTATTATTGTAATACACCGCCATCCTATAAGTGAAATACCCTTAATAAAACGTTAAACACCAATAAAACAATCTGTGTCAGTAGTTGTCTTAACTTGATTTCAATGTAAGTTATTAACTACACCACTCAGTTATCCAACATTACAAAACCTAAGAGTAGGAGACTGTCCTGTTTTTGTGCGATTCAGTTTGAAGCAAGGATGAATTTTCCACGTGTTAAGCAGCACTCGTTGAACGTCTGATCAACTGTACGTAAGCAGATATGGTGGAGTTTCATGGTTTGTTTATCCCAATGACAAGGAAGAGGACAAAATAACAAGGCTTTTAACTCCTTTGATGAAATAATAAAACAAGACTTAAGACAAAATGCTTTTAGCCTGCATAGTTAAGCGTCTTACAATGCATCGAAGTCTGGAATGCACTTAGCTTTTTCAACTTCTCTGTTTGTGAGAATGCGAAGATATCTCGATATCATTATGATGTGGTGGCGATTCATCAGACATTTAATGTAGAATGATGCAGGATCACAAGAGATATGTATTCTAAATTAAGAACATATTTTTTGTGTATCGACGTTTCGAAAGTTTTCAAGCCAGTGTAAACTATATTGATAAGGATGGAAGCCGTGTCGTCCTGTATTATTGTGTGTCGATTTGTTTTGTTGTATAACGACATAAACCAACATCAAAACCACTTTGACAACAGTAACATTTCACAGATATGAGAAAATAATTATTTTCAACTTAATTTTTAACAGCCCGTTAAGGGTAACAATTACTTATGCGTACATCGACCTTACATTTATAGATAAATTGATACGGTCTATTGCAAAATCTCACCCTAAACAGTATAGTAGATCTACATGGCGAAATAGATACCTGTTTTTTTTTTGAACAATTATTCACACAGTATGAGTTAGAACATACAATGGTAGAAGCAGATAAAAAAGATGATAAGCTTTTCTGTAAATACACTCTATTCGTGATGTAGTGCCCAAAAAGTTAAAATTGCTTTGTGGATTTGATCCCTGAACTGGTTAGAACAGAATTACCAATCTAGAGTGTTCTGCAAAACAAGCTTTTTAACGCACTTAATGCACCAAACAAGTGGAAATTGCGTCCATCGCAGCTTCTGCAGCATGAGAGTGGGTATTATAAACCTTAAATCGTGGATCTCGAAAAATACCAAGGAAGGTTCTCGGCACATAGACGCCATCTTGTCATACCTAGAAAGCTGTGCAAAACCATGGATCTCATAATATTTGTTTCAACAATGTATAGTGCTACCAGTGGACGCATTTAACGGAGCCAAATATCATGCCAATTATAGTTTAAGAAAATAAGTTTGGCGTTTAATTTCTTGCTGGACCCCTGGATTGATGTTTAGAAAAACAATGTTTCTAACACTATTATGACGCAGATTATAAGTTGCAACATCATGCATGTACAATTATAGAGAAGGTAGGATGTTCAGGGTTACAAATATGTAAAGTGTGCCTACTAATCTTACTTCGATGTACCGTTCCCGGAATCTACTCCGTCAGTCGACCCGTAGGCATAGGAGTCAAACGATGTGGCTACTGCAGTCGCTGGGGTGGGTTTTACGAGGTTTCCTCCCGGTATTCCACCGTAATTAAGTAAGGAACAGTGTGAAGTGGACAATCCGTCGACATATTAGTAAAATACCATTGAGTACGACGTTAAACCCCAATCAAACAAACAAATATATAAATTTGGTGAAGATCAAATATATTTCAAACGTATTGCAAATTGAATCAATAAAGACAGAAAAAATTGCAGTTTATTTATTTTTGGTGGTGGGGGGG
>JAQQZZ010024761.1:0-10985 GCA_030265115.1 Mopalia vespertina | reverse complement strand
TTGAAGAAAAAAATAGTTCTTAAACAAAAGTAGGAAAAGGGGATTTGACTGGGATTATGAGCATATCTTTTCAAAAAGAGCCTCTAGTGGTGGACCTGCTAGCTACTCAGCTTGTTATTATTGTCTTGTCTTTTCATGGTTGTTGCTAGGGAAGTCGAGGTTATAATCGGGTGATTAGATGAAGTTTCCTTTTGCCCCGATGCTCTTAGAAGTTCAAAACTAAACAGTGTCAAATATTGATGGAATACACTGGCATTTACATGAATGAAAAACTCTTAAGCATGGTGTAAAACACTAATCAGTCAATCAAGGCTTTCATGTAAGCCCAAATCAAGCCATCTATGTCGATGGACAGTTCTTTGTTCCCCATATGCGCTAAATACGTTTAATGTATTTTCATAGTTTCCTATTTACATACCCTAAACTGTGTAAGAGTATACATTGATTCATACATTTAAATCTATCCATACTCAAACTAAACTTTTCATGTGTAAATGTGATGATGAAACAGTGTCAGCAACAAGGCTATTGGATGTATTGTATAGAGGACTCTAAAATAAACATAACATCAGTCTGTCAGTTAGTGTTGAAGATTAACATAATGACAATGTTAATTATTAACATTCCAAATTCAGTTTTCGACCATGGTAAAATAACTCTGCTGTTTTTAATATACATTTGTAATATAATTATTCTGTTATTGTTTCAGATTCACATAACACTCGGTGGGAATGGAATGTAGTTAAGAGTCTCCGGATATGGTTGGATTTTAGAATAAGTCTAATAATGGCAACACCTAAGAGGTGTTTGTCATCAAGGCTTTCTCAAGATTTGAAAAAGAAGGAAGGCCAAGCTGAAAGTCGCAGTAAAATGTTTAAGAGACAAAGGAGTAAACAATGTTCAGTACCAAAGGCTCCAACTGGAACAAGCCCTGCTGTTTCAGCTAAAAGAGTGCCGAATACTCAGTTAGATATGGAATTGGACACGCAGCAGTCTGTTCCAGCACCGGTTAATGTCACACTGAGGACAGGGCCTTTTTTTCCAGTGAAGAAAACTGATCAAAATAGTGAAAGCAACAATGTGTCTATAAGTGCTGGGCAGATGACGAAACCAAGCCCACCAAGAAGTAATGTTGAAGAGAAAGATATTGGTACCGCAACTGATACTTCTGTTCAAAGGAAATTGTTATATGACGAGAGTATTTCGACTGATGGACAGACTGATAACAGAGTTGATCAACAGGAACAAATTGTATCTGAAGAGCCTGACGGTATACAATTTGTCACCCACATGAACATTGTGTTACATCAAGGTTCTGAGGAGGATATGGAGACTGATGATGAGCCGCATGCTACTGGGCTTGACAACCATGCAAGCTTCCTAGAGAGAAAAGAGAGGGAAACAAATTCTGTGCAATGTCTGAAGCTTATAGAATCCCCATCAGAATTTAAACAAACAACAGAAAAGAATAGAAAGTGTTCAGATGATTATAGTGAGACGAATGATCCCATAACAACCACACCTGTTCGATCTAAAGCTATCATTAATTCGGCACGGTCTTCTCCTTCAGGCAGAGTTACCTCTCCCAAACATCAACTTGTGCCATCAAAACTAAGTGTACAGTTAGCAGAGATGTCCAATGAAGATCCTCACCCAAAGATAGTATTATCCCCAAGTTCATCAATTGATAAGGAAAGAGAAGTTAGACATCTTCCTCTCCAGAAAGCTAACTCCACTTCTCTCTTGATTCGCTTACAATCTCGGGATGAATGCAGTGATGACAGTGATCATCGCCGCAGAGAAAGTACCGACTGTAGTGATGAAGGTAGCTTAGATGCTGATAACTGGCACCATTTCTCCAAACCCTTAAAAATTGTTACTAATATGGCGAGAAAAAAAGAAACATTGAGTCGTCACTCAAGCGCCCCGGCTATTATCAGTCCTCTCAGTCCAAGAGATTTCAGGAACAGTGCAGCTGCTGAGCATTTAGTTTTTGTAGAATTCCTAAAAAGATGCAATTTATCTCCTTGCCTTCAGTATTTTCCGTCCAGGATGACTTTGAGAGAGTTCAGGTAAGAAAAAGGCTGAATAATTGAATAAAAAAGACTTATGTAACTCGAGGAAAACATAAAAAAGACTTATGTTTTCCTCGAGTTACATGTGACAAGAGAATCATGATCTAATTAAAACTTGTATGATGGAAAGCATTGGTATGGATAACAACTTCTTAGTTGATTAGACACTACATTCCTATCTCATCACTTGATAACAATCTCTGGAATGCGATAGAAATGTAGTGTTTAATAAACTAAGAAGTTGTTATCCATAACAATACTTTCCATCTTATATGTACTTCTGACTTCTATATGCGTCTTAAAGAATCTAATAAAAAATTATTTCATTTACCTGTTTTTAAAAGAAAATTTTACTCTAACAGTGCTTTTAAGTCTTTCAACTACATCTATGAGCAGCAAATGTGTAGATGTAAAAAATCTCAGGAGAATACAAGCACATGCAGTAAGAAGAGTTTTAGCTGCATTACTAGATTTGTTCTAACATTTAACACGATACAGAAACTTCATACGGTTCTTTTCCAGTTAGTTACCCCCCTTTCCTCAACCCCTCCTCCTCTTTAAAGCTAATTGAGTATCTTTCTGTATGATGATTTTTCAGAGTGACAACAGAGGATGATTTACAAGAATATTACCATGTGACGGATTCCAAATTACGTGAGCGGTTGATGAGAGCTGTTAACACTGCCAGGGAGGAAGATGAAACCGATACAGAGGTCAGTATCCTAGATCTATACCCTATACTCTTATCTCTTTATATAAAACTTATGAAATCTTATTTGATGAATTTTTGTACCTGGTCAGTTCCACTGTAGGCCTAGAAAAATGTACATTCCTCAGATTTTCTCGGTCCTGGAAAATGAAATGCAAACATGAACATAAATGATACACACATCATGAACTTTATTATAGCATTGTTTAAATTTCAGCACTAGTTATGAGATTGTGAACCCTTTTGAAATTTGACAGCTTTACACTGTCATAAGATGAGTTATTGCCCTTTAATGGATGTTTCTGTTATACAAAGCCAGTTACAGGATATCTAAGTAACATGTCCTGGTAGAATTTAAAATTTTGGACAGAATATATACCTTGTTTCCTTTAGGATACCTATCAAAATACATACATGTACAGTGTATTTGGATGACAATTTACAGAGTTATCTCCCTTTCCATAATTTTTATATGAATGTAATAGCAATTGCATTAAAGGTACTTTCTCCTTCAAATAAAAGTATTGCAGTATGGGAGTACAATTTCTTTTATTGTTACCTTTCCAAACTTGAGATTTAAGGAATATGTTAAACTGTTAGGAATACACATATGAAAAGAAGACAATACAACAACAATGTTGTCTGTGGTCAGGGGTTGAAATGTTCTAACAGTTTTTTTGGTTAATTTCATGTAAAGCGAGACTAAGTCATTTTTCTGTTTGTTTTATTTTACTGTATATGATTGACATGATGTATAATAATCTACACATATGCATTTTTAAAATTGGCCTGCTGCCGTGGCTTAGTGGTTAGCGAGTGCGCTTTCTGAGCCTACTTCGATGTACCGTTCACAGGATCGAGTCCTTCTGTAGACCCTCAAGTATATGCTGCCCAAACACAACATTACAGTTGACAATTTGGAATGCCTCCGTCTTTTTCGGTGAAATAAAATTAAAGCAAAACTGAAATCCTACTCGCCACTACAGTTTATGGCCGACCACGTGGTGTAGTGGCGAGTCATTGTTCATTGTGTTTTCTGCCACACAGAAGAGTTACACAACAGCTGTGTGTTTTCTTATGACTCGAGTCTGTTTTCTAAAAGGAAATTTGAAAAAATTATCTTTCTTAAACTTTCTACTGCTTTTTGTGTCATTATTGTGTCAAATCCTGTGTGCCTCTTGAGTACAATGTAGCAAGGTCTGCCTTTGCAATTCTATAGGATAAGCAAACATGAATATAACCAAACACTGACGGATTGACTTGAACTTGGGATGTTTTTATAGAGACTTATATGTCAGGTCAGCTAGCTCCAGCCTCCAGGGTTATAATCCATATCTTCATCAATTTTACCTTGTTACGTGTGTATTTAGTCTTGCTTCAATGGTCATAGACTGAAAATGTTTGTAAATGAAAAACTACCTGTCAATGACAGGTGGACACTCGTACAATTTGACCCCTGGTGCTTGGTCCGAAATGTTGGTAAATTTTGTGGAGCAATATTTCTTTTTTCCATTGCTATAAGATTCTTAAGTCAGAAAAATTGATTCGACCATTTTCACAATTTGCGAGAAAACTTGCGTAAACAATAAACAGGTGGATAACTCAGTCATATGATGAAAGTAAATCCATGCGAGTCACCTCTGTTTCATTATCCGTTGGGTAACTAGAAGACCGAGATAGCTAACTGACCAGTGAACTGTTAATTAACTATGAACAAATTAGGAACTCAGGCATATAAGGAACATACACACTGTATTTGTAAGCCACGACAGGCATCTACATTTTAACGCGAGTACAGCAAACAGTATGGAAACGTAGCAAGCTCAAATGTGTCTCTAAACAGTGGAGAGCAGTGTAGCTCATGAATATTCAATATCGTTATGACGACCATTGAATTGAGCTGTCCATCAGAGATTATTTACGGGATGGAAATGGCCGAGGCTGTTCAGACATGGGGGCCTTGTTTAACCCACCCACAGAGCATTCACAGGTTATGCAAACTTAATTTATGAGGACCTATTTATAGGTTTCCCAAATGGTTTGCAGTCTTCGTCTAAATTTGCATTTTGCTACTAATATTGACAAATTTTGTCATCCGATTATCAATGAAGTTTGTGTTTAAAGCCATTTTGCTTTATTTTTCACTAAGGCACATTTATGTATTTGAAAAATTAGCTAACCAGGGGAAAATGCAAATGTTAGGTTACCTCACAAAATTTTATAGGATCGAAAAGATTACAGCACAGGCCTGGTCTACTGGTTATAAAGATTTTATTTGTGAATGATATTTGATTAAAATTGGTAAACAAGAATTGGTGCCAGTTATTGCCGTTTTCGCGGTATATCCTGGTACATTATAGCGAAATTACACTATATTTACGTAACCTAGCTATATTGGAGAACGACTGTTCACGCAAATTCTTTTCACATAACTGAAGGATGGGTTACGTGGGTTCACATTCACTCCAATGGTAGATTGGTAACGCAAAATTTTGAAAAAATAGGGCCTGCTATCTACATGTACCATAACTAATCCACCAAGCGAGAGAGGGTTGTTGAGAAAAACACAGTTCTGTCTTTGCGCTACAAAAACTAGGTCAGACGGCTTTCTCTAAACTTACTTCACATAATGTCAAGCAATGTAGAAAATTTTTAACAAATAAAATATATATTTTTGGGAAAATTAACATAATTTTTAAACAGTTGTTACATTTGAACTGTGGATATCCGGTATGTTTCATATAAAGTTAGAAAAAGTCTTAGGGTATACTATAAAAACATTTCAGGGAATGATTAACAAGTTAATCTGTAAGTTATTGACCAAAACATTCTATTGTAAAGGATCAATCGGGGGAAAGGGAGATAATTTAAAAACTGCCTGTATCCCTAATGGCAGTTTGTTTGAAGAGTAGCAATGCTGTCTTTATTTAGCACTGGGGGAAAATTAACTTTCCAACATCATAAAAATGCTTCACATCTTGGTTGTGCTTCTGTCAATTATTGTTGGAATACATCGCCGTCATATAAGTGAAATACCCTTAAGCATGTCGTAAAACACCAATCAATCAATCAATCAATTAAAGGGAAAGACAACTGTTTTTTGACCTAGACTAATTATTTTTATTGCAGACAAACCTCTGTATTGCACTTGCATTCGAGTAAGCATAGCCGTTAAATAGTTAATTTAACATTCGGGACTGACGTTATTGTTCGAAAACACGATTGGTTTCCAGTGTGTCCGTTTGCTTATGGATGCATTGGAAGGCATCTATTACACCATAGTGTATACACAAGCTTGGCCACCCAAGCACAATGTTAATCTGTTGTATACATATCAAAATAGCTCTTTGAGTAACACATACGTTTAGCATGTTTTTAGCTGACATGCGGTTTTAAAAAACAGGTTGATATGTACAAGCGGTTGTTTGTTGTTGTTGTTTCGCTTGGGGACAGAACCCTCACTTTCAGCTTTATATAAAAGCATCCACCAGTCCAGGCAAAAGGGGACAGCCATGACTAGATGATGTAACTACCATGTTTCGAACAATGACGTCCGTTCTGCTTTTTAAATTAACTAACTCAACGGCTATGCTAATTTGCTTGCAAGTGCAATACAGATGGTTGTCTTTGAAAATATGCAATATATATAATAAGTTTAGTTAAAGAAATAGTTGTCTTTCCCATTAAAGAAAAGTATCCCTTGAGAAACGAGGCATTAACTGTACATGGCCTTACTGTAATTCCTTTAAATCTATTTCATGTTAAGTAATGATGAAAATAAGATGCACTATTTGTGAAATAGAATTATCCGGGAATCCAATGTGCTGAAAATTATTTTAAGTGTAAGTCCATTCATTTATTACCTTTAGAAACTTAGGATAAAGTTGAAATCTGAAAATGAATGGAAGCATCGTATGGTGTTACTGTTAGCTCACTTTCTACACAATGAGATCCTTGTGACCAGGGTTAACCCCAATCAAACAAACAAACAAAATCAACACAGTAAGATCTAATACAGATTCTAACTCTGTATTGCTTACTGTGGTAACTTGATATGGTCTTACAATTTAGGGGCTTTGTGGAATTCATTTTCTGGATCACTTGGAGCTACATGTAAGTCTTGAGAACCATTAAAAGTCTCATTACCTGTTGACTAGATTTACTGGTGCACTTCTCCCGTTTCTTTCCCCTCTTTTTGTGGTGTATTGTTGTTTCTTTCCACAAAAAGAACAGTCAGTAGACAAATTTCTTGGTTATTTCACTGTATTGCTCTGCATTACATTTTGAATCCTGGAACTGTTGATTGTATTTGTAACTTTGGTTACAATACAATGCAAGATGATACAAACTTTTACATCAGGAGGCAATAGATGTGTTCGTGGTTACTAAGTATTTTTTATGTTATGTTGTCTGTCATGAGGGAAACATTTTTTTTTAGGGTGGTTTCCTTCTCTCATTAGGCTTGCATATCGTCATATTAGTAAAATAAATATTTCCAGCATTAAAGCCCATTCAAACAAACACATTGATGTTTTTATTCATTGTTTATCAATGGTCCATTCTCCTTTGTGATAACAATGTCTTTGTTTGTTTCCAATGGCATCAACAGTGGTTATATATATATATATTACAGAACGCTTTTATTCAATAAAAAATACTTGCTGTTTATAAGTCCTGGCTGTGCTTTTATCACATAATTTGAAGTACCGGTACGTATGATAAATTTATTTTGCTTTTCTTGCCTTTACAATTCCAACGAGGTCGGCAGTCTCATCGGTCTTTAAACAACTGCCATATTTCCAACTGAGAATCACGTGACTGCAGCCCCTGGGGATGTTCTTGAAATTCCATAGCTGACCTCAATAACCTAATGTTTGTGCTATTTTATTGATCGTCTCATACCCATGTACTTTTTGTTAAATTATGTTGTACTATTTGCTAAATAAAGATACAATTTCTGCATAACACATGCAACTTTTTATTTTCAAACATGCCATTACCCCAGTTTTTTTGCATTTATTCTCGGAAGATTATGAACAATGCTATTTTTTTTTTAAAATAGCAACAATGTACTACTGTAAGTATAATTTATTTTCAAAGGGCAGAACTTTCAGATTACAACTATATATTGGACTCTTTAAGTCTTATTTATTACTGTGTTTTCAATGTGTCTGGTTTAACAGTCATAGCTTGCTCCTGTGTCTAGTAAAAAGCTTCATACAGATTTTTTACTGTATATAGAATACTTGGTAAATGTGTCTGTGAACTGTCCTTGACGGAAGCCTCATCCGCCCCAGAGTTTTATTCTAGTGCTGACTGCCCCTAACCATTGCATCTCACTCGGTCGGCTGTATGCTCATCATGTATAAGGTTGAATGAAAACATTTTTCCTGGCAGATTATTGTAATTTGGTTGTGAACATTAATTCAGACAAATTAGCTAATAAAAAAAAGCTTTTTCTGCTATGGCCACGGCTGATGAGGCATGACAGCATGACCCAAGACATACATGTATATGACTTTGTTTCTCAAAGAAAACACTGGGTGATAGACAAAACACATTTTACAGCTTATATGAGAAACCCATTTCAAATTTATTTTACCAATTGTATTCAAAATAACACCAGTAAAACTCAGGAGCAGATATCTCTGCAAGTTATTTCCCCAGCGCTTTCCACATGACCGGCATAAGGGTATTTCACTTTTATTACGGCGGTGTATTCCAAAAATAATTGACACTAACACAACCAATATGTGTAGCATTTACATAATGTTGGGAAGTTAGTTTGTCTCTTCAAACAAACTGCCCTTATCCAGAGGACTAGCACATGAAGAAGATTAACTTTCCAACATTATCAAACAAGCAAACCTTAATGTTGAATGTTTATGGTATAAGCAGGTAAAGATCAAACTAGTAACAAATAAACAGAGTTTGTATTTATATTTCCACTTTATCAAACCATCAGACTCTTCCATCATAGCTGAGCATTGTTCAGGTTTTTAAACCTCATACTGGTTGCTACAACTTATCACCAACCATATAGCCCTACTTGTCGATTCAGTCTGAGGTATTCCAAAAATATAAAACTATCAACCAATTCAAGGCAGTAGATAAATCTGAAAACAACGTACATTAGAGTGAAGGTTTGAGCTGCAATAAAATGAATATACGTAATAAAACAACCTGGTTTGGTTTATAGTGAGAGGAATTTTCTGCTAGTATGAAAAAATTACCATCAACGACAGATGTACAGAAATCAAAATCAAATTGTTTTAAAATTCATTTTTTTTCTTGGTCAGATTTATTTTTTATTTTTTATTTGAACCTTGTGGTCAGTATATCAATTGAATTCAATTTTTTTGTTTATTTACAACCATTTAAATTATATGTAAGAAATATAAAAAAAAAATGCTGATATCTGTATAACACGTTAGAGATTTTAGACAATCCTGTAGATGATTGATGGGGTAGTCAACTCCTTGATATTTTGTTTTGCAGATAACGGAAATTCCTTGAACACAAGGTTAAACAGCAATCATTGAATGGAACTTATTTAATCATTGGTATTTCTTTTTATTCATTTTATACGACAGTAATTATCAGAGTTTTCTTTTGGGAAATTTGAATTAGAATTAAAACAAATTGTGTAGGACAATTGACATTGAACCCATCTGTACAAATAACAATGAACACACCACCCATAAAACATTGTTTTATTTTGACCCCTTTGAATACTGTCACATGATGTTGATTCTTGTTGTAAAGTCATTGAAAAGAGAAGAAAATAGTAAACTCATGGTGAACTATTTTAATTCCAGACCTTAAAATATAAGTACTAAGTATGTACATAAATAAACGTCTCTGCCACAGGTTCTGTATGTCAACCATAAAAAGCAATGGCGTGGTTTGTTTTTGCCAGGTTTCCTACCATTATTCCACTGTATTTAAGCAAGGAACTGTGTGAAATGGACAATCCAGGGTCATAGAAGTGATAAAAGACCCTTGAGTATGACATTTAACCAATGAACCCCAAACAAACAAACAAACAAATCAATTGCCAATTTTATTTCTTTTGGCAGTCTGGAATGTGAGCCTTGTTTTCCTGAAATATTTAGTTTGATTGTATGTATGTGATATAAGATTCTTGTGGCCTGTAGAAGGCAGCATCTGTTCCATTCCTATTGATTGCTCACAGATAAACTATTAACCGGGGACGGTGGTGATTCATTGCATTCAAGGTCAAAACTCATCTTAATTGCATCGCAGAGTTCTCAGTGTTCTGTATAAAACTCCCATTATTATACAGGCTATAAAGTGTTCTCCCATTAGAAATGTAATCCTGTAATTGTGGATTTGACTGATATATTGATTCAGTCGTGGTATTCATGCACCTGGGGGTACATTCTGCTTGATGGACTGATCCTATTCTGTTAATTTAAGTCCTGTAATCATGGAATGAAGAGCTTTTCTCTTTAATTTGTTCCATCCATAATGAGATGAAGAATATTAAACTATTTATTTCTGGATAACCACTAATTTTGTTTTCCAGTTTCTCAAAGCTCTTGGTATTTTTAGAAATGCTCACTTCTTTTCTTTTCTTCAAACCAACACAGCCCATTATTTAGACACAGTGATATTTTTGAGTAATGTTTATATTGAGCCCAGTGAGTTCAAGCTCAGTACCAATGTTTAGAAGTTAATCTATAAAATGTACTGAATTTGAAAGATATTGGTGTTCTTTTATTAATAAATGGTGCAAAGACTGAAGATGGTCCGTTCTCACATCATGATACATAGTATAGTAGCATAATCATTAACTCAGTTTTTAGGTTAAAATTATACAGAAAATGTAAAGCTGGTAAATTTAATGAACACCTATATTTGAATACAAGTGCAGGCTTGGTTGAAAGATATATAGAACATTCAGACTGTTAATATCATATCCTTACACAGTCTCTCATAGCAAGTGAGAATTGATTTTTACATAAAAGTTCTTGGAATATTGATCCGGTTTAATAGGACACATGGTTGACTTTTAGGAAAACCAGAGTCCAAGTTGACCTTGACCTTGTCACCTTGGTTTCCTAGGAGGAGACCAAGAGGCCTCAATGTGGCATTAGACGCATTTGACTAGACGTTTTCGTTAAGCACAGTGAAGTCGTTGTCTAGAATTTTGCTTGTCTGTTACATTTGTGATGTTT
>JAQQZZ010024750.1:0-10985 GCA_030265115.1 Mopalia vespertina | reverse complement strand
AACGTTGTACTCAAGGGTATTTCACTTATATGATGACGTGCCAGCCCAATGGGTGAAGGAAACCACCCTCGACACCATTGGCAACAAACAAAAACAAGACGGGGGACAATAACAGGACGCAATACAGACACCACAAACAAATCGGCTTCCTTGCTCTGAGAGCAACAGGGCAACCACCCGCATTTTACAACCAAGAGCAAACATCCTAAAACCACCCATGCATTAGCCGGACCCACATCGTGAAACTTGTGACCACATGACGGTTGGCAGGCAGACTCCGACGAACTCATGGAAGGTGGATGGTAGTAGATTAGTTAGCAGACAGATTAACGACTAAGCTGTGCACCAGATGCATTATTGCAAGTTAACCCTTACCTGAGCTATCAAGGTTGGCTAACTTTGGATAATAGTTCAGCCAGAAAGCGTAGTTATTTTGTCTGAAGTTGAGATGGTTGTAGGAGGTGGACATGTTCTGGATCATAAACGTGGAATGATTACGCGTGTTATACTGCATGAACGTCGTGTTGTAAAACTGGTGCCGGTCAAAGAAATGAGAAGTTGGATTTCTGAAAGTGCAAGAAAATCAAGAGTTAAAAATAATTTGATTGGGGTTTAACGTCGTACTCAAGGGTATTTCTCTTATATGATGGCATACTCAAAGCTTCTCACTCTGGTAATTCAATAAAATGCTGTACAATTGCGATATTTATACTCCCTATATATATAAATATTCAAATTTGGCCCCTAAATATTTCACCAATTTCAAGGAGAAAATTTCAAAATTTTGCTTTAAAAAATATTTAATACTGAAGAGAAAATATTCAATTCTTGGGTTTGTAAGAAATTTGTTTCTGTTAACTAGTGAAATTGTTGGTGTAAGGAAAGGACCCAAAAACTTACCCATAGGATGTGAAGTTTGTAAACATGTTCATCATAAATTCACTACAGTTAGTGTCGCCATATGTGTATCTCTGGCGAGGATAAATTCCTAGTAAGTCCAGGTATGTCTGGTTAAAAAACGGGAACCCAAACAGGTACTGTAACTCCTGCCCATGAGCTATTCCTGAAAATAGATACAACAACAACATTTCAGTTGAACGACTGGTTTTATGCTGTACTTAAGGTTATTCTACTTATTTGGCTGCTCCATGATTGAGCCACAACAAGAACACCAATACATTAAGTAAAATTTGTAAGGTGTTTTACATCATTTCACAACAATGGTTTGTTTGTTTGTTTGTTTGATTGGGGTTTAACGTCGTGCTCAAGGGTACTTCACTTATATGATGACGGATTGTCCATTGAACACTGTTCCTTGCCTCATTACAGTGGAAAACCGAGCGGAAACCTCATAGAAACCACCTCCGTGATTGCCAGAGCCACATCGTGTGACTCACTCATATACCTGATGGTTGACAGACAGACTTGATCCCGTGAACGGTACATCGAAGCAGGATTAGTAAGCGCACACGCTATCACTAAGCCACTGCCGCGGGCCTCAGTGGATAAAGGAAAACACACAATATGTTATGAAGTAACAAACATCCGTGTTTGATTGGGTAAAGTTTTTCAACTTATATCATGGGATACCAGAGTAACGAGTGAAATAAAGTACCCCTGATGCCAATGGTAACAAAGACCAGACAATCACAAATTAAGGACTCTACCGATAGTCGGGTAAAATTTTGACTTTTTTTTCTGAAATCATCTTCTCATAATCTTGATAATGCAAAAAGATTGACTAAAAAATAAGTATTTTAGAATGTGTTTTTTTAGATTTAAGTTGTAAAATGGGTGCCTCAAAGATTATGTGTATCAGAGGGCTGAAGGGATTAACGAGATTATCACACCTGAACTAACTACCTGCTGGCTATAAGCACAAATCAATTAACAAAAGTCCAACAGATCAAATGCATTACCATTGGGGGTGTGTATTTGAACTGTACAGTAGACATGGAGAACAAATGTTTTATACAAATTACTAATGCCCCCAGTAGGACGCCTACTGTAGCCATTAACAAAGGTGTGAACGAAATCATTGATGCCGATGTCACTCAAATTTCAGAATAAAAACTGTTATTTAAAGACATTTTTTTAAATTATGTATTAAAAAAATGAATGCAATAGATAAAAATCTATTTCGCCTTTTCATTCAATTAAAAAAAACATGTTGTTTATTAAATTTATTGGCAGTAATTTTAAAACAATCTAGAATTTAGTCATTTACACACATTTTGGCTGTTTTCTCCGCTTTCGTTTTTCTAGATTTTTACCATTTAAATCGTTTATTGCTCGTAAATTATTTGCACTATGCTCTTTGAAATTTGGCACACACAATCTTAAAGGTATTATCTAAAAAAACGTCCTGCAGCTTTTCAATATTGATTTTTGTTTTGAAGATATTAAGCAAATACTTTTTGGGGGGCAGATTTTTATATTTTACATATATTTTTATCAATTGTGCAATAGCTAACTTGAATTTAGAAAAACCCTATGACGGGTTTTTAGTTTAAATACTTGACTACAAAGACATGGAATTTTTAAGAAAAAATCGCCCACCACCTAAGAAAAATAAGAGTTATAAACATATGTCCATTTTTTAAACTTATTTGACGTTTGTGTTTATTTATGCCATTCTAAAATAAAATGAATCATAATATAACATTATGTTTAGAATCTTGAAGTTCTCCTCTATCTAAATATATGTGGTGTTAATATAATCATCCTTTGGAAATCGTCGCAAAAGCCACGAGAAGATAAGGTCGCATTTTTTACTCCGGACTAGCGGTAGACCTTAAAAAAATATTGCATAAAAAATATTTTGGACGTTAAAAAGTTATTTATATATGAAAACTATTCGTTGTTTATGATAGAGTTAACAAATATTGTACAATATTGTTTAAATAGGTATTGTTTTATTGTTAGTGTGAACACAAAGTTTCCATTTTGGAGTAAAATTGATAACTTCATAAACTATTGTTTTAAACTATGTAATATTTGATTGTAAGTGTGAACACAAAGTTGACATTTTGCAGTAAATTTATAAATCTTGTTTTCCCCCCGCTGTATACCTATATACCTACACGTATCGTCATCAAGTGTAAATTGACGAAAAAGAGAAGAGTACGGAAGCTATATACCAGTATATAAAGTAGTTAAGTAAACAAGTAAACAACTTTATCGTCCTTAAAGATCTCCGGAAGTTCCCAATAACCTGTCACTATTTCATAAGAAAATGCCAGTAAACAGCAACTGTATCCTTTGACATTCCCCTGAAATAATCTAAAAAATGAAAAAGGTTACCTCTCCAGTGTGGTAGATAGTCATTATAAGACTTGTAGTTGAAGACGTAATAGAAGGTCTCGTTGTGTTCTGTGTGGAGTCTCAAAACTTCATTTGTGGCAGATCCAAACATGTAGTCCGACATCAACTGAAAATATAGGCCAAGGTCAAATGGGAAAATGTTCAAGGTCAAAGGCAAAAAAAAATGAACAATATACAAAAGGAAAGATTTACATGTTGATGTCTAACAATTTCATCATCAAAAAGGAATGAACAACTACAATATAGCATTATACATTATAGCGTCAACACTGATTTGTATAGAGAGCAGAGATCGAAATGCAAAAGTATTCGGTTGATTGATTGGTGGTGTTTAAGGCCACTCTCACAGATTAAAGGTGATGACCAGAAATACATGTAGCCACACTAAAAAAAACGTAAATGTCAAGTGTTTCGCTGTGTTGGAAAATTAACGTTCCTCCACAGCTTAGAATAGGTAGTATGAATATTCTTGATTGATTGATTGGTGTTTTATGCCGTGCTTAAGGGTATTTCACTTATATTATGGTGGTGGTCCAACAATAATAGACACTAGCACAACCAAGATGTGAAGCGTTTCCATAATGTTAGAAAGTTAATTTTCCTCCAGTGCTAACTAAAGACAGCATTGCTACTCTTCAAACAAACTGCCCTTAGCCAGAGGGCTGATTATTCTTGAAACATACTGCCTTTAGCCAGGGAATGACACTCAAATTGTATGGAAGAGAGTCGGCTATCCAGAGCTTTAAATGTATTTTCGTAAGTGTGTTTAGTACACCACATACTGCTAGTATTGTGTCAATTTGCTAAATTGACATCGGATTGCAAAGAAATTTCAAGATTTTCAGTCAAAGCATCCTCTCACGAATTAATTAAACAATTGATTGTTCTTAGATCTGTGGTAAGCTTGGCTATCCAAAGAGTATACCATATCAAGTTTGTAAATTGATATGGGATTTCAAGAATTTCAAACTTGTCACCTTAAAAAGGAATTTCCAGTCCTGCAGCAATCCAACACTAAATAAAACAAATAGATTGTTCTTATATCTTTTGCAATAAGGTTGGCTATCCAAGTATCTGAGTATGCCATATCAAGTTGGTAAATTGATATCCAATTTCAAGCTTTTCACGTGAAAAATGAACTTTTTATGCGCCCATCAATTCCGCAAAAAATAAAACAAATAGGATGTTCTTACATCTGTGGTCATTTGTCTCCGCTTTCCAGCGTCTCTGGGGTTTGGCCAATAAGTATACTGGAATTTGAGGGCATTTAAAGACACTGCTCTATCCTGTACCCCACGATCATTTAGGAACTCAAATAGAATATTTTCAAACTGATTTTCTGTGACACCATCGGGCAAACTCGGCAGATTAGCTGAAAGGAACAAATTTTACAATTAACACTCAACTCAGATTGTTTCTCTAATGTTTCGTAATGAGGTTATATTTAAGTTCAAGGAATAATAATACACAAGAACAGCCCCTTTACCTGTAAGGAAGTTTGTTTGTATGTTCGATTGATTGGGGTTTAACCTCGTACTTAAGGTTATTTTACTCATATGGCGGCGTGCAAACACAAGGGGTGAAGAAAATCACCCTTGACGCCACTTGCAACAAACTGAGACAATCACGGGACCCAATACAAGGACCTCACAAAGAGACAAAAAAGGCAGTAATATTTTCACAAACAGTGAAAACACATCAAACATATTAAATAAACAGATATTTAGTTTGACATTAAAAAATGTATATTAAAAATGTGATAATAAAAAGTAAATATTTAAAAAATGTATTAAAAAAAACCAACATAAACAATAATACTGTAAATCCTCTTCATTTTGGTTGTTATTACTTGCTGTGAAACTATTATGTTATTGAATCAAAACAAAACGAAAAACATTTTCTGAGAAATCCTGATAATTTCTAATGAAAAATAATTTGTCATCTACCTGGTTCAAAAGTAGAAATTTTATGGACAAACTTTTCAGGTGAAATAACCCTGTAAATTATTTGGGGCTCGTCTTTTAAAGCCTTATTGGCCTGACAGCCATTTGGACAACGTTGCGTCACAAACAAACTGACCTCAGCTGCCCACAACATCCATAACAGACGTGCCTACCCTGAATGAAATTTACGTGTAAAAAATGATGTTTTTAGGAGTATTTTCTGACCATTATATGTATTGTCTTCTTTAAAAGTTTATTTCGGGGTATTCACTAAAACACTATCCTTGAAGAGTGTATTTTTGCATTTCATGCATTTCTTGTCGAGTATATTCAGTAGCCTTTACTGTTATTTTTGCCCTCCTGGATTTACAATTGAGTATTTTAATATCTAATTTTTGTGTAGTGTTTCACATGTTTGGCCTATTTGTGTATTCAGGATGAATTATATGTAATACATACTCCAAACTACACAAGCTAGGCGGGTCTGTCATAGCAACATCAAATTACTGAACATTACCAGAACAGAGATTATACCAACCAGCCTCTGGTCAATAATACTCACGTATAAACCAGGACCCGTCGTCATGGGCAACCCCAGCCATTACACGGATTCTAGGAAAGCGACCCTGTTCTCGTTGTTTTCTGGGCGGGTCAGGAAGGAAGGCGTGGTTCACACCCACAATCTGTCCATCAACAATTGGGCCCCACGGATTGGCTATTGTCCCACTCTATAAGAGATTATAATACACATTATCAGATTGATCAAATCCATAGTTCATTTGTTTGACTGCTGTTTTTATGTCATATATAAAATGAAGGTTATTTCTCCTGCAAAACCACTAAACACATCACAGTTAATAAACTATGACGGGATACACAACAATTCCTAAGCACATAAAATATGGTAGAATAAACTGTGTAAATTGTTTGTTCCAATAGATTTTGTGTTGCTCATGCTGATAGAGCACAAGGAAGCTTTAAGAGAGCAACAGATAGTTTCGTTGAGGGGCACTTGTCTTTTCACATTCAAAGCTGTCAAGAGGATTTTTGGGCCCCAAGGCACCGTTACGGAAAAGTTGTTATACACCATCTAGGGCCCTATGAAAGCCATTAGTGGGCCCCTTCCTGTAATCTGGGACTACTCTAAACTTATGGGCGCCTCCGTAGCTGACCACCCCAATACGATGGGGGTGGGGAAAAGAGGTGGAGTGGAAGGGGAGGATGGTCAACCCAAATGACTGAGCCACAGACCAGCCCTCAGCAATGTTTTGGTTTTTTTTAGGTTAAAAACTAACATTATTGAGTTTATTTTTGTGTTGTTTAGAAACTGAATATTAACAGTGATAAAACTTTCTTAGTGCCTAACTCTGAGGGTCGTGGGTTCTACTCCCGGTGGGTGTCAACAATTTTCTAAACTAGAATCTTTTCAATGTAAGAAAGTGTTATCCCAAACTAATGAAAACACTACCCTAAATCACCTAAAATTTCGTCCATAATATGGCTACTTTAAAAGTTATTTTAAGGACTTAGAAATGGTTCCTGGAAGGCGGATTAAACATTTTTCAGTTAGAAAACATAAATTTGTTTTCCAGGAACCATATTTTAGTCCTTAAAATAATTTTTAAAGTAGCCATGTTATGGTCGAAATTACAGGTGATTTACAGTATTAACATTATTATCAATGCCATACCTTAACCTGCACTCTAATGGAGGCATTGACAATTTCATCCGGGGTACGGGACATCTGTAGGCATCGTATTAGCTGGTAATTGTCACTGATTGGACAACCAACAAGCCTGCCCAGTTCTTTAGAGTACTCTTGTGCATGCCACAAGGGGTCGACCACAGCAAACTCACTCAGATCTGATCCACTCATTAGTATAGCCTGCTGGAAGAAGGAATTCTGACCTACAGGAGAAAAAAAAAAAGAGACAAAAACTGAATATGATTTAACTTCCCTTGTTGGGGTTTAATTCTGTGCTCAAGGGTATTTCACTTAAAGTGTACTGCAAATATAAATTACTACACCGATACATAAAATGGAAAGTCGTTTGCTCCATTTGACTTTTTGTTTGCTTGATTGAGGTTTAACATACTCAAATGGTGACAGATTGTCCACTTCTCAACTCGAGCTTTGCTTAAATATAGTGGAAAACCGATAGGTTTGTTTGTTTGTTTGATTGGGGTTTAACGTCATACTCAAGGGTATTTCACTTATTTGGTGACGGACTGTCAGTGTCCACCTCACACCATTCCTTGCCTCAATACGGTGGAAAACAGGGAGGAAACCCTGTAAAAACCACCCCTGTTGTTGCTTGATCCCCACCATGTGAATCACTCATATACCCAAGGTTGACAGATGGACTTGTACCCAGAGATGTGAAAAACCAGGAATTATATGAGATGTGGAAAACCAGGAATTATATGAGATGTGGAAAACCAGGAATTATATGAGATGTGGAAAACCATGAATTATATGAGATGTGAAAAACCATGAATTATAGGAGATGTGAAAAACCAGGAATTATATGAGATGTGAAAAACCATGAATTATATGAGATGTGAAAAACCATGAATTATATGAGATGTGAAAAACCAGGAATTATATGAGATGTGAAAAACCATGAATTATATGAGATGTGAAAAACCAGGAATTATATGAGATGGGAAAAACCAGGAATTATATGAGATGTGGAAAACCAAGAATTATATGAGATGTGGAAAACCAGGAATTATATGATATGGGAAAAACCAGCAAGAAGCCAGCTACCAGAATCTTTCCTTTTAACTTAAACTCAATTGGTTGCCTGTAAGCATTGTATTATTACGGTGGTACACCGTAGGAGGATTCAGCAGTCCAACTGACCAACAGCATGGTGCTAAAATGAAAACTGATACTCACCCACATTTCCTGATCGTGGTGATATCAGATGTAAGCCAACACTTGACGCCCCTGTGCTGTGCCCAACAAGTGTTATTTTGTGTGGGTTTCCTCGAAAATACTGAATATTTTCTTTGACGAATTGGAGAGCCAAGACTTGATCCCACATCCCATAATTTCCAGGCCCATTCTGGTCACCAGTGCTCAAGAAACCTAGAAAAGAAAGTAATTGTTTTAATCCATATTGTACAGTCTTCTGAGAAAATTTTATTTACTTGATTGATTGGTCTTTAACGCCTTGTTCAAGGGTATTTCACCTATATGACTGTGGTGTATTCCAAAACAATCGACACTATCACAACCATAAAATGTAAATTGTTTTAATGAAGTTGGAAAGTTAATCTTCCTCCAGTGCTAAGTAAAAACAGCATTGCTACTCTCTAAACACATTGCCCTAAAGCAGAGTCCCTGTCACAGTGAAATTGAAAGACCAGTGGGTTACAACATTATTTTAATAGAATACTAAAGCAAAAGACAAATGATTTTCAACCAATACTTATTATTTTCATTATATATTTGCAACGGAGAAAGCATAGTCGTTAATTAGTTAAATACAAATCTATAAGTGACGTTATTGTAGAATAAGATTAGTAGGCCGAAACCTAAACCACTTAGTCAGGGTCGTAGGTCATACTGATTTCAATATACGGAATTTCAATAGTCTCTCATCACCGTCTACTTACCCAATGCATTGAGTCTGTAATTGAACGTTACGACAACAACACGTCTCTGTGCAAGTAATGTACCAGGCCAGAGCTGTCCTGATCCCACGGTGTACCCACCGCCGTGGATATAAACCATCACAGGGTACAGGGGCGGGTTTAAAGTCGGTATTTCAACCGTTATCTGACAAAATGTAACGCACATGTAGGTTATTAATGCTAGTCTTTCTGGCGGACAGCGTTGGCCGGCCACCTGTCTACCTGGATGTGAGACGTACAACACTCAGCTGAGGTAATCAGACAGGTAACTTTTGGTAAAACTCCCAAGCTTTGCTGACAATAGTAAAATTCTTTAAGCTTTACAAGTTCCAATAAAGTTTAATCGTAGTTTTGGGAACCAAAATGTAAAAATGACCAATGAAAGGCAAGGCAGAATAAGAAGTGTTGGGTTTAAAATCCTAGACATCTAGCAAAAAAAAAAAAAACTATGCCATTATCACTCATTTATGTTACACTTTTTTGTAATCTCTTCTGAAGCAACTACATGTTATTAAGCTTTTGACTTAGAAGACCAAAGTCACAACTCTGAGAAATGACAAGAAAGGCATATTAAGCTTATATATTTTGTTTTATTAAATCCCGATGAAATATAGAAACATTACGGACTCAAACCCGTGGATGGTACATCTACATGTAGGTAGGATTAGTAGGCTGACGCTCTCACCATAAACCCACGGCCGAGGGGAACATGCACCCCCTATGAGTCTGTTATTTGCTTGGCTACAACTTACATTAGGTGCAAAGATATTAAGGTAGAGACAATCCTCGGAGAAGTTGCTGAAGTTTGGTATATATTGTCTCATATACCAGGGGTGCTGAGGACAGGCAGGTCTGTAGTAAGTTGCATCCCAAATACCAGCCCATGATGGCCGTTCCGGTTTCTGGTAACAAAGAAAACACAAAAGGGAGAGTTAAGTACACAGTGTTTTAAATTTATTAGTTATGTGTTTTGCGCCAGACATTGGCAAGGTTATGTGCCTCACTTTTGTTTTATTTGTTTGATTGAAATTTAATGCTGTATGTAGGGTTATTTGACTTATTTCACTCATAGGAGGTTGATCACTGCATGCCAGCCCAATGGGTGCATGATATCACCCTCAACAACTCGAGAGCACTACATGTAGCAAGGACACCACAATTAAACAGATCCGCTTATGTGCTGCTCATCAAGCTATGAGTTCACCAGGGCAACAGAAAGCTCCCACCCATTAATGTTCAATGTGACTGTTAAAGAAAAATACTGTTTGACATTTCACAAGTCAAAGAAATCACTCTTGTATCCTATAGATGTCTAAAAATCTTTGTTTAACTGTTTTTCTTGGTACAGAATGAGATTTGAAAAGATGAATCCCGAAAGGTCACTTCTAAACCAGGTGGAAGGTCATGGGTTTTAGGGTTAAGTTACTTCCCAGGTTTCCTCCCATAAAAATGCTGGCCAATGACCTGTAATTATAAATTAGGATTTAATTTTCCATAACTTGGAAAAATAGATAAATAAGTCAATAGGCTGTTTGTTTGTTTCTCTGATTGGGTGTTTAACGTCGTACTCAAGGGTATTTAACTTATATGACGACGGATTGTACACTTCACACGGTTCGATCTTGCCTAATATGGTGGAAAATCAAGAGGAGATGTTGTAAAAACCTCCACACACGCTAATGACGCTATCCACTAAGCCTCAGCTGCGGGCTGGTACATCGCTGTGGTTGTTTGTTTGATTGGGGTTTAACATCGTACCCTAAGGTATTAAGCTAATATGACAACAGACTGTCCACTTCACACTGTTCCTTGCCTCATAATCAGTACTGTGGAAAACCGAGAGTAAACCTCGTGAACCCTCGTTCTTTTCAATGTAACACATCCACAACCATGCAAGTTTGGCATTACAGTACTAAGTAAGCTTATTTAATGAATTTTTTTGATCACAAGTAAATGTGGACGGTGAGATGGTATTTATATCTTCATTATCAGCAGAGACATGATTTTATTGAATTATGTTCGTTAAATCAGCTGCAAATCGTTCCTTACTCTCCGAGTGTGGGAAGCTCAAGCAAA
>JAQQZZ010024739.1:0-10985 GCA_030265115.1 Mopalia vespertina | reverse complement strand
GGGGGGGGTTACAAAATTATGCACTATCGGAGTTTTGTGGTATTGATCTAACCTCCGAATTATATGTCTGAAATAGCTTAGAATCCATCTCTGGCAATGTAGATACCCGGGAGCTTCCGGGGCATACGCGGCCCCTGGACCTTCGCCTTGTTGTGCTGTGTCACTGGAACCCCCTCTTCAAATATTTCTACATCCGCACAATATAACCAAATTCATCAGTTTACTTATCTCTATATCCGTTGGTTTGACTGGCTGGTCACTCTTTAGACTGAGTAGTGACTGGCTAGTGTCTGATTCCTAACGATACAATCGATCTCACTTATATAGGGAGATGCTAAAGTTTCCACATATAATTTTAGAATAACATCACATAGAACATCCTGGAAATCCTAATTTTACCCAATCAAAAGATTTCAAAACAATAAGCTCAGGGTCAGGAAAACTACTAGAACAATGGAAGTAAATAAACAGTGACTGACCCGTAATAAATGGGTCACCTAGTCATTTTCAAACACTCGCGTTATATAGTGTTGACTTAAGACGCACTTGGCCCATCCTCCAGAGTCGGAGTTTATCATTTTTTCATTTTTGGTTAATTAACGTAAGAAAAATCTTTCACACCAATCTGCCCAGTCTTATTTGTTAAACATCGCTACTGGTGCATTAATCTGTCAGATGTATTTCGAGTCTTTCAGCTTGTCGATGACACATTTCTGTCGTCACCGGCATTTGCTTGTTCGTGCAATGAAATATTCTTCATTTCTACAGTGAACTCTACGTGATCTTCATTTCCTGTTGCCATCGGTAACTTAATGGCAACGCGACATAAGGTTGTGTAGCCTACGTGGTATAGACAATATATGATAAATATGTAGTATACAAGATATAAGACAGATGCATAGGATCAATCCAATCCCAAACAGATAATTAAAGAAATAGAAATCAACCAGTGAATATGTCAACTAAGGAGAATGGAAGTTACAAGTTGTCTGATACAGAACGAAGTTTGTCCTTAATCTATAGATCCTTACCCCGTTTGGTTCTCTTTTACTCTATAATGGGTGTTTGTGAAATTTCTATATAAGGAGACAAGCAAACCAAGTGTATTTCTGAAAACTGCATATTAAACCTAATTCTCAATAAGCTTCTCTTTGTAAGAAGTTTATGTTAAGTTTACTCACTATAGGGAAGATTTTGATTTTGAATCGGTATGATTTCTAAACGACCTTGAACCGAATGAGCTGTTAGGGGAGCTCAAACGATGTCTAATCCGAATGGGATTTTCTGTTTTACCAACATATTGTAAATTACTAGTGTGTTGCCCAGCAAAGGGTGCTTTATCCGGTGCGTAAGTGTCTAGATTTACATCTAGTCCGTACATTTTGAAGACCTGAAAGCCACGTTTCATGGTGATTATGGTGTTTTGTATAATATGAGCTGATTCTAGACCTTGGTCTAAATAGTGAGTGTTCAATTGTCTGGCAGCTTCGAATTTAATTCGACGAAGAAGTCGCCTTAAATACATAATCTTGTTACCTTGCCTCACAGAAAACGGGCCTGACAGAAGGTAGCCTGGGCGCTATAATTATTGAGGATTTAATAATTCTTTCTATTGTATGTGGAGGATGAAATGAGTTAATATGGAGTAGTTTGGCTAATTAAGGAACACCCTAAAATACATAATATATGCGACATCATTAATAAAGTTCTACACTATCCAGGTTGACAGAAGGCTGAAGTTTAATGTTTGGGTCAGGCTGATAAGGGGTGAAAATGTCAAATTCATCTCTGGTATGCTGCCAGAGGATAAATATGTCGTCCGTCATACCCTGCCATAGCAATTGAAACAACATTTTTAATATCTCAGGGGTCTAAGGATGGGATTCGTGACACCGACCAAAAGCATTTTAACATAAGGACGCCTGTCTAGATTTTGTGTACATATATTCGGCGCCAAGCGAATCTGGTATGAAGCCTTGATTAACCCGACTTTCATATGACTTCTTTAAAAAAAGCCTCAGTATTTTTAATTTATTCTAGGATGCCTGTTGACAATTGGCTTCAGGTTGTACTCTAATGTGTGGTAAGATCCAGGGGCACAATCTGACATTATTGGTCTACCTGGAGGCATAGACGGTTGATACAATTCTAGTGTGATTGGTGAATTTAAAGGAGAATGTACAAAAGCCTAGTTTTGGAATTCCGACCTGCGTGAAGATAATTTGTGCTTCTCTAAAGACAGTATTATTTCGTTGAAATGCATAAGGTGTTGCAGTCAAAAAGCTTATCAAGCTTTAAATACTGGTCAGGATTACTCAGCCGACGTTCTGTCTCATTTGAATCACATGATTCCAAGATGGCAGACGAGGAGAAGCCACTGAGCACTATTCATTTGTTATTGAGAAGACGCCGGCACAGTTTAAAGAAGAATCCAATTGAATACCAGTATTTACCGTAATGTCTCGTGCTTTTTGTTGTTAAGTAGCTATACAGCAATCAAATATTCATAGAAAAATCGAAGTTATAACCATATACTTTGACGGGCAGTGGAAAAAAAACAATTTAGACAAATATATACGTTTATTTAAAGTAAAGGCAGTGTAGAGAGATAAGATATGGGTTTAGGGCCACAATATTCGTATTTTGGCGCTATACAACTTCATATCTAACGTCACATCCAAATAGCTTTCAATGGTATGTTACCTGTTTGGTCCAATTTAGACCGAATCTCCTCGTTTTCGTTTTCGTTCGTTCGGTAATCCGGCCATAAATCTACAAATTGCTCTTCCAACACCATTCCTATCATCAAATCATTCGAGCTCGTCATCTTGGAATAATGTGACATGTAGGGACGCTTTTACTGGTCAAAGATATTCGATAGCTCAGCTGCCAGCTCAAGACTCCCACAGACGGTGAGATGTGCGCCTTGCGAGGCCAAAATGATCAAACGCGTTGGATATTTTCCTCAACGTCTCGCGAGTCTCAAAACTCATCAAAATACCCCACACGACGAGCTACGTGTTGAGCAAACGACCCTGCGAGACGCTTACCTCATCAAAAGCTCTCGTCTGCGGCGGACTATCAACAGTGAATTTATGCGGTCTGAATAAAAGGCTGATCTTTAAAATATGACAAAGAGCTAAACAAAAAGTCAATAAAGCTTCTCAAGAAGGGGAAAACAGAAATCAAAAACTAAAAACCAGTAAATTAAGCACAACAGTGAAAGCCATTGGACTTGTGGAGGCCGTGGACATTTTAAGATGAACTGTCCGACCCGCATTAATCAAGACACATTCAGAAAACCAGGCCGGGGTTACGTCGAGCAGGAACGAAGAGTTACCCCGGCAATAAAGAAACAGAAAACGTCTCAGATTTGAACAACAAATCTGATTTGTTTAAATAGATCAGTGTTACTTTCAGCCATCAAAGAAAAATAAATTTACCAAACTTATTGTACAGAGATGTCTTATTTCCTGTAGCTTGAAAAAAATCATACAGACGCTTTATGGGACTGTGATGCCCAAGTGAGTATTGTGTCATAACCATGGTTGAATGATGGGTCAATATATATATGAATATATGAATTATCAGTGAAATTGTGAATGGTGCAGTCACCCTAATGGCTCCTAACGCAGTCAAGAATTCGGCGTCACAGTGATTTCACAGTGTTCTCAAGGGTGATCTCACAAAATGAGCATAGCGTGATATCAGAGTGAACTAAATCCGTAATCACTCAAGGATGTCACAGTGATGTCACATTGTGATATCACATCGTGATATCTCAGTGAGCTCAATTTTTAACATGATGGAGATGTCACACTGTGAGATAAGGTGGGGTAATTCTGTGATATCAATTTGAGCGTCATTTGAAATCTTGTTGCAAGCTAAAAAGTAACAAATTCGATTCTGATCAAGAATACATGTATTCAGTAATATTCGATAGCTTAACTCAAGTGTTAAAGAAGATAAAATATAACGCGGTTATTACTTGTATCATCACATTTTCGAAGACGTCATTTTATAGCTATTCTATCAAATTGTGGTATACTCTTTGTAAAGCCAGTCCCCTTCCGTATATTTCTTTTTAACTGATAGACAACCCTTCAAGACATGTTCCGATCACAATTTGAACTTCTGCAATGTCTTTCCGTTTATCAACCATTGAACTGTCCACAAACATTCTTGCTACTTGTTCCTGTAAGGGACATTTTATTTCTGTCCACTACACGCATGTGTGTGAGATATGACAGATATCACTGTGTGATCACACGATGAAGTCGTCCTGTGAGATCGGCGTGAAACCATTGTGACATACCAAATATGTGATGCGTGTGATATCACACTCATAACATTAATATGGTGTCCCTGTGGCATACTACATACTTAATGCTTGTGATATCACAATCAGGAGATGAATATGATGTCACTGTGACATATGTATTGAATGTTTTTATATCACACTCAGAAGATGAATATGATGTCACTGTGACATACTACATACTTAATGCTTGTGATATCACACTCAGGAGATGAATATGATGTCACTGTGACATAATATATATTTAACGTTTGTGATATCACACTCATGGGATTAATATGATGTCACTGTGACATAATATATATCTAATGTTTGTGATATCACACTCATGAGATTAATATGATGTCACTGTGACATAATATATATTTAATGTTTGTGATATCACACTCATGGAATTAATATGATGTCACTGTGACATAATATATATTTAATGTTTGTGATATCACACTCATGAGATGAATATGATGTCACTGTGACATAATATACATTTAATGTTTGTGATATCACACTCAGGAGATGAATATGATGTCACTGTGACATAATATATATTTAATGTTTGTGATATCACACTCATGAGATTAATATGATGTCACTGTGACATGAAAACAACTCACGATTGAGACATCACACATATGAGCAAAATATGACGTCATTGTGATATTGACGTTACCTCACGTCAACTGGGAATTGAGGTTTGATACCGTTCATTGGATGGATTGAGTTGGAAATTCTGGGAAACAGCTGAAAGTGCCCATGCTGATAAGAATGAACCAATGAGTAATCTATTAATAGGCTTTCATGTCATTTCTTCTTTTTATAGTTCTTATTTTCCTCATAAATGTCAGACCATTGACTTTCTTGAACAGATGAACGGTGATTTCCATTTGTGAACTCTAAAACTGTTGAAACAGTGACGACGTATGCAGTGTGTCTGTTTGGACAGAACAATTTAAAATTTTTGAAAGGTATAACCACGACTATTCGATGTAGATTACACACAGTTCCAATAATAAAGACGACGTTTGTAATGTTTGAACCCGTTCCTGATGTTTCATTGTCAGAATGTCTCTTTATGAGCTACACCCTGATATGGTGGTCTAGAGAGACGTCATGCAAAGTGAACATTCATGTGTATAATGGTGGTAATACAGACATATTGTTACACCATAAAACAAAATTCAGGTGAACTTGTTCTTGTCGACTCTCTCACACCTGTTGAACAAGAACATCAAGCCCCTGCTTGTGTTGATCCCATCAACCCTGTGCTTATAAAAAAGTGTCCATAAAAAGTGAGATCATGCCATAAAAATAAGCCAATGCTTCGGGAATGGGGACATTTGGTAACTAAAACAAATGAACTGTTATATCGAAAGGCGAAGACCAAAAAGCAGCTCGTACTCACATAAAAATGTCGCCATGCAATATACAAAGAACTTCAAAGTGACATGGGTCATTTGGGAGTAGAACGTGATATTGAATTCACCCATTCAAGGTTCTATTAGCCATTAATGAAAAGAGGCATTGAAAATTATGTGAAAAAAACTTTACATGTCTGAAACAGAAACGACCTAATTGACCGACAGTGCTCTCTTGGACATCTCACTTCATCGTACCCTTTCGAACTTGTATTGATAGACTTTTTCCAACTCGAGAAAAGTAAGGGAGGTTACGAATAGATTATTGTAATAACTGATAACATTACCAGGTATGCACAAGTCTGGTAAAACTGTTGCCGCTAAACTATTCAATGGCCTTGTGTTGACGTTTGGATTTCGCCCGGACTGCATCATGATCAGGGAGGCAAAAGTAATAGCAAAATAGCAAAGTACTTGCCAAGCTGTCTG
Source organism: Mopalia vespertina (assembly GCA_030265115.1). NCBI lineage: Eukaryota > Metazoa > Mollusca > Polyplacophora > Chitonida > Mopaliidae > Mopalia > Mopalia vespertina. The sequence continues at coordinate 4,823 of JAQQZZ010024739.1, read as the reverse complement.
GTATGTCAAACTCGAGGTCCTAGCAGGCTCAGAACATTTTGTGAAGATGGTATACACACTGTTATAAGCCAAGTTCGGGGCAAATTCTGCCTTCGAACTCCAATAAGAATCTCTGAAGAAAAGTAACAGTCCTGCAACGAAATCTCCTTATGCCATGCGACGGTTTTGCCTATAGACATTTCTTCCAGAGTAAAGACAAAACAAAAACGCCACCCTAAAATAAGTGAACAAAGAACAGTCAAAACAACTCGATCTCCTCTGTCGTCTGATGATGAGGAATTCATGGAAATGCGTGAATATCTTAACCCAGAAGCTGCAACGTTCACACCACGAACATCATCAGGCCGAGATCCCTGTGGATTAACTAACCATGCAACCGTTCCTGCAGAACAGATGTTCCAACAGGACAACCATGAATCAGATTCCGTACCAGATGCAGATGTGCCTGATGACGAACCACCCGACGACATTGATGGGGAACAGACAAAACCTCACCCAGTGCGAAGTCGTCGCCCCCTATAAGATACGCCTATCCAACGATATGACATCCTGAACTCTAGCGCGTTGACCCGCGAGTGAATACTGTGTTTATTCCTAATGAAATATTTCCTCAGTTCCCTGTTGGAGCAGCGTGAATTCATCCTGTTGTGCTATTATATTGGGTAAGGCCCTAATATCAGTGGGTACAGTGAATTTGTGATTTGTATAGCCATCGACTCAATTTTGTTTATTCGTTTCTTCCAGTAAGTAGTCTGTTCCAAACACAATCGCAAGGATTATTTCAAAGTGATTTCGACTGTGATATAGTGAAAGATGAATTAGAATCATTTGGCATTGGCTTTTCTAAATAAATGGACTTCGTAAGACTATAATCGCATTGGCAATGTTCAACCAATCCCTGACATCATTTATTGTGGGAACGCCTTCGCTTTGTATACATATGATGTCATATAAACCAACATAACGGAGAATGTCTCTTGTGTCTTTTTACTGATCGCTCCGTTCCCATGGTATGATCTTTAAATTGTGATTTGAAGTGTAACACTAGCAGGTATTTTGGAAAATCGTTTAGTTTAGTGAATTCGTGTGTACTCGTTGGTACGACCTGCAGCTTGCATTAGTGGTTCTAGTTTGTCGCCATTTTTGTCAGCCGAACGCTCTGTGAGCATCATCAGTGTACAGTTGTTATTTATCTTATCCACAGGTGTTGGTTAATAGAGACTAAGGCAGCACACCATTGTGTTTTTGATGAATTTAGAGTATTTCATTCATTCTGTCTAAGGTAATTGCAAATAGTTTCTTTGTGACAAAAAAATATATATTTTATATCTGTTCATGCAGATACAAATTTACAATTAAAGTCTGTATAACGTATTATCTATTTCTTTTTAAACAAATTTGTGTTTAAAAATTCATCTTTCTGGTCGTTTTCAGAATGTTTATCCGTGTTTCTTTCTTTACTTTGTAGTCTTTTGTGCTTTGCTACCTGTAGAAAATGGTAGCCGACGGCCGTGTATAGGGATGGTCCTTGTTCGGTCACATGATTTAGTCAAATACTAGCCTGTGAGTACAAACAAACGAACTGAAGAATAAATTATGTGGTTGATCAATAATTAAGAAAAGACGAGAAACACCCAGTGTCTGCAGAAGGGTGGCAAACCATGCCTGTAGGGCACACAAACTTACAAACATTTCACACACTGTCCGCTAACAAGGCGATCGATATGTTCATTAAGTGTTCCTACGTGTACAATATAATGTGCGGTCGAGTGATACACTAATCTCATTGATTAAGCATGTTTGATCTTTCACAAGTAATGCTTTTGATCTGTTTTCTTTAAAGTCGGCAATCATTAATATTGTGAATGAGCGGTGAATACATGTGTGAAGTTCAGAACACGAAAATGAAAAAAGAAGAGGTTGTGAAGAAATGAAGACCACGAGGGGAAAACCAGATATGTCATTTAATTAATTATAGGGTTATTGCACCAGTCAATAGTTGGCAACATAAGGATTCGTGTCACAATATTACTTAACCCAGGAGTTTCACATATTTTGTATGGTATAAAGTTTAGCAGTGTTATAAAAAAATAAGTGTTGTCAAAGCTGAACAAGGAGAAAACCAGAGTTATCAGTACTTTGCGCATGGTTATCTCCCTGTCGTCCTATCGAGTGCTAAGCTCGGGTCATCTGATACAGTTACTAGTAGAATAGATCAGACCAAGAAGACAGTCGTCCTGACGTGACTGACAAGCCGAAAAACGTTGATTTAACAAGAGAAAGTGGAGATAAATAAAAAGATGCAGCTATCCAACCATACAACTGGTCCTTGCAAATGTAAGCGCTTAAAATGCTACGACGAGGTATCGGAAAATACAGAGTGTTACATCATTTTTACGGAGATCTATTATTTTTTTATCACAGTGCAAAGTATTAAAATTAATTTTGGCTTTCTACGTCATTCAATGATAACTATTCCATCATAATATTCTTAGTTGAGAAACTATATAAGTTTTAAAACGTTGTAAAACTCTCACATCATAAACTCTGGGCACTACGATGGCCTATTTGGTTATAACATGGGCTCCGTGGTTGGTACATATCGTGGTTCCTACCAGGTCATACCGTTATTGTGATTTATGTGGGTCCCATGTCGTGGCTTCAATGTGCCAACCGCCCAATCGACTTGATTAGATATATGAGGGTGTCACATGAGGTGTCTTCGGCTAGCCCGGGTTTTTTTTTTGTTTCCTTAGTAAGAATTTGAGAATCCGTCGCCCTGTAAGCGACATATCCCATACCCGTGAGTTGTGCATTCGCCACTCGATTTATCAACAGCCAATCCATTAATCATTTGATCAAGCATAGACGGAATTAATATCTGTAATTAACTACAGCTATATGTTCTGAGAGACATATATCTAGAGCGCAACAGATTAGCGGTGGATCGATCATGTTACATACGGATTTGACGTAGATCAGGCATCCCTACCCTTTAGAAGAAATCCATGTGTAAAAACGTTCCTAATATAAGGAGTAGTTTCTTACCATGATGTGTGTTTTTTGTGATATAGCATATCATAGAATTTTTATTTAGGTGTGTATTTTAATGGCGTATTAGTGAATTCCACATAAACTATGTGTACACGGGATAATCAGGTCTGGCAGATCGACACAGTAACGCATTTATTTGCGGAGAATATGTACGATTACGTATTGATTAGTCGTGGATTGATTAAATGACGTACCGATTGGGCGGGTGTCGATCCGATGAGGTATTGTTTGTTAAGTGGACGCCTCTTCATCTAGGTCGGATCGAGTTATCTGATTATGGGTAGAAGCTCTTTGTAACTCAAAATTACAATTATACACGGAATTGAAGATGTTATACACGGAGTTATTCCGACACCAATGTCATGAGCACAACGATTATTGAACGGGGAGTACTCCAGCAACCCTTTAAAACAATAACTGAAAACAAAATGTTGTCAACTGTCTTCCGTGTTTTCGCATCTAGATCGTTAAATCTCTTGTCCTTTACTACTTGCACCATACTGAACTATAAATCGATGCCATTGTTTCTGAGTGTTTACTGATCTGACGAACAAAAACAACATCTGTTCTTTCCATGCATTGAATGTCGCCATTGACCGTAACTTTAGTATTTGCCAGACACTGTCCTTAAGTTCAATACACGCTTTATTCCATAATTCATTCAATAAGATTTTCAATTTATTTCTACTTTTCTGGTCAAGTCTGAAGGTTTTTTTTCTTTTTAATTTTCAACATTTGGAAACGCGAAGAAATTTTGGAAAGCTTTACGTCTTCTGTGATTTCGAACTCAAATTTGTATAGGAATGTATGGTCATAATTTATTATTAATGTCGAGAATAACATGGAAGCATTGTGCTCTTCTTGGATAACATAGATTAGTACTTTGCATTGCCAACTTGTGTTGATCTAGTCTGGGTTTGGTTTATGTTACTTTCTCCTTATAGATTATAAACCATGTGAGGAATACGAGTGATAATCGATAATCAATAAAATGTTTTATGCTAGGGAAAGTCAAATAATAAAAATCAATCCAGGACAACACACATCAATTGCTATATTGAATGGGAACGGTAATAAACCTTTCCTTCTGAGGTAATGTCTCTATAGGATTTGTATGGATGGACTTTAAATCTTTCTGTTTTGCTGTTACGCTAAATTGATTTTCTCTTAATACCAAATCGATACAACTATATATATATTAGTTATATATACTGTTCTGTAAGCTTACAACGTACAGATGACGACACAAATACGTTTGCAGCCAGACTCAAACATGAGGGCGAAGGACTGTCAATATGATTATTACATGTCATGTGGCTTAGAGACAGATATGTTGCAAAACTGCACAAAGCGGCAATCAGACGTAGACTGCTACAAGAATAATCTGATCTTACATTTGAAAAAGCACATAAAATAGCACTCACATATGAAACAGCAACAAGAGAAACCAAAACATTACAATCAGCACCAACTGGTAAATGGGTCAACCTGTGGTGGATACAGGATTTTGTAAAAGGGGGGGCTCGACTATCACAGCCAAATAGGCGAGGGTTCCAGGGGCCGCCTAGGCCCCGGAAGATCCGAAAATGAGGAAGCCCGTACATGCAATCTCAGCTAATTTTGGCAATGAAATTTGTTCTGTCATTTTGATTGAACGATTATGATCGATGTAAATTGGATCAGTTTTAAAGGGAAAAAAGAAGTCAAAAGCTTTAACACAAGTATTTTGTAGTCAAAACGTCTTAGTAATGGTTCGTACAAGACTTTCA
>JAQQZZ010024738.1:10075-24667 GCA_030265115.1 Mopalia vespertina | reverse complement strand
CCCCCCCCCCCCCCCCCCCCCCCGCGAATATATAAATATAGGGTTACAATTCGGGACTAATTCTGCCGTGTGCCACTGGAGCCGGTAGAGTGTTGTGTCTGTAACCAAAGGTCACGGGTTCGATTCCCGGTGGAGGCAAGTCAATTTGTAACTCTTCATTTATTAAAAAATAATTAAATATATATATATTTCTAAAAAGTAATCACACATTAATTAAAATCGATGAGTCATATCATGTTCTAGATAAACTCCCACATATATATCTGTACTTCAAAGAAAATAATGTCCGCATTAAAATAATAACAAATGATATCCATAGCCGGTGTAAGGTGGCACAGTTCAAAGTATAAATGTGCGAGATATTACATTTGTTAAAACCTATATGTAAAACCATTATCCTTTAGCTTTACTCGGCCAATGTTCATCCCGTAACCGAAAATATTCCCGTACATGAGGGGATTTTCCGGACCAGTATCCCGGTGAGAAGGTGTATTGCTTCAGCTTCACTTTGTTCAGTTCATCAACCGTAAGACAATATGTTGAGCAAATAAATATACGCAGGGTAAGGATATTAGCAATTAGTACTTTATTAAAGGCGTTTGTTTGTTCTTTATAAATATTCCACATTACTGAAACAAGATTTCCGATGAAAAATATATTTAAATGAATTTGTCCTGGACTTAACCCCAATAATTTGCACTAGATGACATCCTTATGGGTAGCCAATATGCTGTAGTGACTGCTGGGTAACGAGATATTTGGCACCGTGTATGCAAATGATGTTTGCCAGCATTGTTAATAAGGTTATCAGAGAATCAGAATCAGCCTAACCTAATACACTGGTGTGAGACCCGTACTAACCAACATCAGACTTTAGTTTCAATTCCCCGTGAGCAGGCCGTCCGAGGTGCATAGTAAACCATCCATCATGCTTAGTCCTAACAAGTTTAATCCGTCAATCATCCAAACACTTCCAAAGCAAATCCGTCCAGCCTAATTTGACAAGATTTACATGTTTCTTTAGGAACGTAAAGAACGTATAAAATATTTCCTTCATGTACAATCATATTCCACGGGTTTCATGTGTTTTGAACAAGCAAGTAGTACATACAACTGTCTGTGGGTTCAATAGAACTTCGATAGAACACAGCGTAGTCAAGAAGCGGCCATTTGAAACAGGCTATTTGATAATTGTGACAAAGGGGTCATTCGAAACACAGACTATTTGATATTAGTCACAAAGCGGACATTGTAAGCACATATAGGTTGTGTGATATTAGTCACAAAGCGGACATTGTAAGCACAGATAGGTTGTGTGATATTAGTCACAGAGCGGACTCTGTAAGCACACATAGGTTGTGTGATATTAGTAACAAAGCGGACATTGTAAGCACAGATAGGTTGTGTGATATAAGTCGCAAAGCGGACATTGTAAGCATAGATAGGGTGTGTGATATGTCACAAAGCGGACATTGTAAGCACAGATAGGTTGTGTGATATCAGTCACAAAGCGGACATTGTTAGCACTGATAGTTTGTGTGATATCAGTCACAAAGCGGACACTGTAAGCACAGATAGGTTGTGTGATATAAGTCTCAAAGCGGACACTGTAAGCACAGATAGGTTTTGTGATATAAGTCTCAAAGAGGACATTGTAAGCACAGATAGGTTGTGTGATATTAGTCGTTTTCGATAGCACTTTATTCTATGATTATTTACCCAAACCGGCAATACTCTAGATCTTCACTACCCAAATCCATAATACTCTAGATCCTCACCTTACCTCAACCGGTAATACTCTCGTTCTTCGCTTTACCAAAGCCGGTTATTCTCTAGGCCGTCTTTCTACCCAAACCGGTAATACTCTAGGGACTCCTTTTACCCAAAACCGGTAATACTCTAGGGGCTCCTTTTAACCAAACCGGTAATACTCTAGGGGCTCCTTTTACCCAAACCGGTAATAGTCGGGGCTCTGTTTACCCAAGCCGGTTATACTCTAGGCCCTCACATGGCCTAAACCGATAATACTATAGGGGCTCTTTTTACCCATGCCGGTTATACCCTAGGCCCTCACTTTGCCTAAACCGATAGCACTATATAGGGCTCTTTTTAACCAAACCGGTAGAAGTCTAGGGGCTCTGTTTACCCAAACCGGTATGACTTTATGTCCTCACTTTGCCTAAACCGATAAAACTATAGGGGCTCTTTTTACCCAAGCCGGTTATACTCTAAGCCCTCGCTCTGCCTAAACCGATAACACTATATGGGGCTCTTTTTAACCAAACCGGTAAAAGTCTAGGGGCTCTGTTTACCCAAACCGGTATGACTTTAGGTCCTCACTTTGCCTAAACCGATAACACTATAGGGGCTCTGTTTACCCAAGCCGCTTATACTCTTGGCCCTCACTTTGCCCAAACGGTAACACTATAGGGGCTTTTAACCAAACCGGTTATACTCTAGGTCCTCTTTTCACCCAAACCGGTAATACTCTAAGTTCTCTCCTTACCAAACCGCTTATACTCGAGGTCCTCATTCTACTCAAAACCTGAAATACCCTAGGTCATCACTTTACCCAAACCGGCAATACTTTAGGTTAACACTCTACCCAAACCGGTTAACTCCAAAATTCCTAAACAAGCAGACAACACACTTGTAATGCACTAGGTGACCCCGCACGACGCCATCACCCTCAACCTGTGACGTCACGACCACCGCTTTCCTCGTCATTGAGTACTCAATAACCCACAGACCTTACGTCACACGGACGACGGGGCCAGAATTAATACATAATAACGTAGGACATGTCCTCAGTCCTACAAGAAGTGCAGTGGTCCAGGCGATCTACACACAGCGCCATCTATAATTACGTCTTTCACTGTGCAGTTCGTTAAAAAAGGCAACCTCCTCGAAGATTGATTCATAAATGCGTACGTAACGTGGATCAAAATATAAAATGTTGATTTGAACAGCAGATTGGAACCAAGATTTAATCAAATGTCAGAATTACCCCAAAAAGTGTACATGCCACAAATTAAGAGAAACCTTGTTACCGAGTTCCGGCATACGAAGACACTGGAACATCTTAGCTACAAACTTGTAGGACAGGTCCTCAGCCTTAGAAGAAGTGCAGTTGTTCAGGTGATCTACACATTGCGCCCTCTATAATTACGTCTATCACTGCGCAGTTCGTTCAAAAACGCAACCTCCTCGATGATTGATTCATAAATGCGTATCGTGGATCAAAATTCTAGAATGTGGATTTGAACAGCAGATTGACACCAAGATTTAATCAAATGTCAAAATTACCACAAAAAGAGTAGATGCCACAAATTAAGAGAAACCTTATTACCAAGTTCCCACATACGAAGACACTGGAACATCTTAGCTATAAATTTGTAGGACAGGTCCCCAGCCCTAGAAGAAATGCAGCGGGGTTCAGGCGATCTACACACATCGCCCTCTTTACATTTCTTCTTTGTCAGTAATAAAATATTACTAAATAAATAGTAGGAAGGTATCAAAAACGATACGTCCCTACTATTTATGTCATAAACGATTAGTACTTGATAACGTTGGAGCCTTCCTTTTTATGTAATAGCAAATGCGACCTGAGTTGCCCTTTCTATACTACTCTCTAGGTCTTCACTTCACCCAAAGCGGAAACACTCTAGGTCCTCACTTTACCCAAATCGGTAATACTCTAGGTCTTTAATTTACCCAAACCGGTGATACTCTAGGTCTATCTTTACCCAAACCGTAAATACTCCAGGTCTTCACTTTATCCAAACCGGAAACACTCTTAGTCTATCTTTACCCAAACCGGAAAAACTCTTAGTCTCATATAACCCAAATCGAAAACACTCTAGTTCCTCACTTTACGCAAACCGGCAATACTCTAGGTCCTCATTTTACCCAAAGCGGAAACACTCTAGGTCTATCTTTACCCAAATCGGTTATATTCTAGGGCTTCACTTTACCCAAACCTGCAATACTCTAGATCCTCACTTCACCCAAATCGGTTATACTCTAGGCCTATCTTTACCCAAACGGAAAATATTTCAGGTCTTCACTTTACCAAAACCGGAAACACTCTCGGTCTATCTTTACCCATACCAGAAACACTCGAGGTCTTCACTTTACCCAAACCGGAAACACTCCAGGTATTCATTTTACCCAAACCGGAAATACTCTAGGTGTTCACTTTGCCTAAAGACACCGATTCAACATTTTGAGCTCAATTGCAGGGAATGACTTGGATAAAAGCATTTGTAGAATGCTTCCTCTTGCTAGCCCACAGAACTCGACTAACACTTCCCTCAAACTTATCCCCTGGGCGTCAACAGTCCAGCAGACCCGATTTCAAGCTGGTTGCGACGTCTACCGTGTATGGAAACCAGGCGATAAGACCATGGTGCCATTTGTTTAAAGTACTTTTTCATTTAATATACTTGGGATACTAGCTCAGACAATATTTCATACAATACATACTTACGAGGTCATTTTGATAAGCGGTTTAACACAAACCGGGCCTTGATCTTATTAACAAATCTACACAATGACACTGCCTTGTTAGTTATTTCACGTAGAATGATAGAGCATAAATTTTCAGAGCGATACCAAAGATGGATTATCTGATTGGGGTCAAATCTGAAGCCTTTTCTAAAGCTCCGACTCTCTCAGTTACGGACTTAATCCGAACACTCATCTCAAATCGATGTTGACAAAACAACTGAAAGAGGATTGTGTTGATATGAAGGCTTTGGTAAAGTATAACGATTTGCTGAAATGGACGTTATACGGGTTATTTATTTTGACTTAGTACTAATGTCTGAGTAGTTGACATTTGTCATTATATATCAATCCACTTACTCTGGGTAGGAAATGTATACTGTGGAACAATCTTTCCAGCGCTACTAAACTTGCACACAGGCTAAAACTAAAATATAACATATGTTCCTTTCAATTTCAAATAAAGTGCTTTAAAACATTTGGCCTGTATAAGATCAATAAAACGAATATTAAAAAATGTAATTTTAATTGTTTTGGCCTGCGAACCAGAGATCCGAGTTCGGGGGAGGGAACCAACATTTTCGTTTCGTATATTTTTAGTGCAGAGAAAGAAAATGTGGCTTGCTTCACCTAGATTCGAACTCAGGTCCCTGGTTTACAGGCAAGTATATCTATGTACACTAGTATAATGACCATGCGTGCTGTGTCAATGCTTAGCGTAGAGAAAAGTTCACGGAAAATACATGAATTGGCTTACTCTGATAACTTGTCCTTAATACTATGCGTGGCCGTCTTGATTTTGTCCCTATCGTTTCTTACTCCGATGACTTTTCTTTACTCCTGTTGGCCTTCCTTATTTTGTTCATATTGTTCCTTACTCTGATGACTTTTCTTTACTCCGGCTGGCCTTCCATATTTTGACCTGATCCTACTCAGGTTGGTCGTTCAGATTTTATCCCTATCTTTCTTTTATACTCTGATGACCTTTCTTTACACCCGTTGGCCTTTCTGATTGTGTCCATATCATTATTTACCCTGATGACTTTTCTTTACACCCGTTGGCCTTTCTGATTGTGTCCATATCGTTATTTACTCTGATGACCTTTCTTTACACCCGTTGGCCTTTCTGATTGTGTCCATATCGTTATTTACTCTGATGACCTTTCTTTACACCCGTTTGCCTTTCTGATTGTGTCCATATCATTATTTACTCTGATGACCTTTCTTTACACCCGTTGGCCTTTCTGAATGTGTCCATATCATTATTTACTCTGATGACCTTTCTGTACACCCGTTGGCCTTTCTGATTGTGTCCATATCATTATTTACTCTGATGACTTTTCTTAAATCCTGTTGGTCTTCCTTAGTTTGTGCCTATTGCTCCATACTCTGATGGCCGTTCTTTACTCCGGTTGGCCGTTCTGAAGTTGGCCCTGTCGTTCCTTACTCTGATGACTTGTCTTTACTCCGGTCGGTCTTCATTATTTTGTACTTATTGTTCCTTAGCCAGATGATCTTCTATTACCGGTTGGCCTTTCAGATTTTGTCCCTATCCTTCTTTACTGTGATGACCTTTCTTTACACCCGTTGGCCTTTCTGATTGTGTCCATACCATTATTTACTCTGATGACCTTTCTGTACACCCGTTGGCCTTTCATATTTTGTCCCTATCCTTCTTTACTGTGATGACCTTTCTTTACACCCGTTGGCCTTTCTGATTGTGTCCATATCATTATTTACTCTGATGACTTTTCTTAAGCCCGGTTGGTCTTCCTTAGTTTGTTCCTATTGCCCCTTACTCTGGTGGCCGTTCTTTACTCCGGTTAGCCTATCTGATTTTCTCCCTGTCGTTCCTTACTCTGATGACTTGTCTTTACTCCAGTCGATCTTCCTTATTTTGTACTTATTATTCCTTACTCTGAATAGTTGTCTTTACTCCGGTCGGTCCTCATTATTTTGTACTTATCATACTTTACTCTGATGACATTTCTTTACTCCAGTTGGTCTCCCGTATTTTGTCCTTATCATTCCACATCATGACGACATTTCTTTACTGTGGTCAGTCTTCTTTATTTTATACTTAGCGTTTCTTACTCGGATGACATTTCTTTACTCCGGTCAGTCTTCCTTAATTTGTCTCTATCGTTCCACACCTTTTTGACTTTTCTTTACTCCCGGTCGTCTTCCTTAATTTGTCTTGATCGTTTTTTACTCTGATAACTTTTTTTTACTCCGATTGGCTTTCCGTATTTTATATTTATCGTTCCTACTCTGTTTGGCCTTTCTGATTTTGTCCCTATCTTTCTTTACTCTGACGACCTTTCTTTACACCGGTTGGCCTTTCTCATTTGTCCATATCGTTCCTTACTCTGATGACATGTCTTTATTCTGATTGGTCTTTCATTTTTTTGCACTTATTATTCCTTACTCTGATTAATTGTCTTTACTCCGGTTAGTACTTATGGTTCATTACTCTGATGATTTGTTTATACACCGATCGATCTTCCTTATTTTGTACTTATCATTCCTTACTCTGATGACATTTCATTACTCCGGTTGGTCTTCCTAATTTTGTTATTATCCATCCACACCCTTACGGCATTTCTTTACTGTGGTCAGTCTTCTTTAGTTTATACTTAGCGTTCCTTACTCTGATGCCTTTTCTTCACTCCGGTCTGTCTTCCTTGAATTGTCCTTATCGTTCCACACCATGATGACTTTTCTGTACTCTGGTCGGTCTTCCTTGATTTGTCCCTATCGTTCCCCGCCCTTATGACTTTTCATTACTCAGGTCTATCTTCCTTGATTTGTCCATATCGTTCCACGCCCTTATGACTTTTCATTACTCAGGTCTATCTTCCTTGATTTGTCCCTATCGTTCCACGCCCTTATGACTTTTCATTACTCAGGTCTATCTCCCTTAATTTGTCCCTATCGTTCCACACCCTTATGATTTTTTTTACTACTGTCCGCCTCCCTTTATTTGTCCCTATCGTTCCACATCCTTATGACCTTTCTTTACTCCGGTCCGTCTTTCTTAATTTGTCCCTATCGCTACACACCATGGTGACTTTTCTTTACTCCGGTCCGTCTTCCTTAATTTGTCCCTATCGCTACACACCATGGTGACTTTTCTTTACTCCGGTCCGTCTTTCTGGATTTGTCCCTAACGTTCCACACGCTGATGACTTTTCTTTAGTCCGGTCCGTCTTCCTTAATTTGTCCATAACGTTCCACACCATGATGATTTTTCTTTTCTCCGGTCCGTCTTCCTTAATTTGTCCATATCATTCCACACGCTGATGACTTTTCTTTACTCAGGTCTATCTTCCTTAATTTGTCCTTATATATCCTTATTCTGATGAATTTTATTTATTTCGGTTGGTCTTATTTAGTTTTTCCTTATTATTCCTTACTACTGAGCCAACCATCATGCACATACGCAGTATACACCAAATGAGAATCGATGTTAAATGAACTAGGTTTGTTTGTTTGTTTGATTGGGGTTTAACGTCGTACTCAAGGGTATTTCACTTATATGACGACGTGCCAGCCCAATGGGTGATGGAAACCACCCTCGACACCGCTGGAAAGAAACAAAGACAAGGCAGGACAAATACAGGACGCAATACAGACACCACAAACATATCGGCTTCCTGTTCCCCTTTAGCTCTGAAAGCACCAGGGCAACATGAAGCTCCTTCCAACCACCCGCTAAATGAACTAGGATCCATACAATGTTAAATATACTAGTGATTGCTAGACACTTAATCTTGTTTCCTTGTGTTAGTCGAAACTTGGTGAGTTGACTTAAGTAGTCAGTTTCTTTCATTAACAATTTGGTGGATGTCAAATAATTTAAGGTGAGCTGTGGTATTTGTTTACTTTTGTGTCTTTTTGTCTTTCAAATCATTGTGAGATTTTTTCGATTAGAGTCCGATTTTAAATTTGGCGCATTACAATTATGCTTTATCTCCCTTCTAGCGCTTTAAATAAAGTTCTTATAGAATAGAACAACCGAAGTGTGTGTCTTGCCGTTAGAATTAATACATGTAGGCCTCCCATTCTGGGAATAAGCTATAACAGACTGAACCAGCGTACCAAAAGACACAGTTTATTCGTGCTGTAAACGGTTTGCTATAAGCTAATATAGATAATCGTCCAAGTCATTTGCCATCCAATCTATCAGTAATTAAACTAAAAGCGCCAGCCTTCCTACCGACCGATGCTTACAAGTGTAATCATTTTGGCTCGTGCGTCTATCGACTTAAACGCCTGAAATGCAATTTGCTTCCCTGGGCAAATTCCCTGATTGCCCTGCCTCTCTATGCGAAACTCAATTTACTCACATCACTATCCAGTTGATAAATACCTCAGATATAACAAGTTCGTAGAGTTGGTCCAGCGACTTTTATAACAGATAACAGTATTAAAATGTTCAATTTGTCTAAATTAGTCATTATACAAGGAAAGGCGTAACTTCGGGATCAAAGGCTTGTGTTGACGATTTAAAGAACAGCACAAAGAACGCAGGAATTTTTACAATGCAACACTTTAGCTTTAAATACGTTTGTCTCACAAACTAAGTATATCAGTCTATTAAGAGTAAAGAGCTTTCCTGTACTATCTAGACACATTTGTATCTCAAAGTGATGCATTATATTGTTAAACTATTCACAAAACATTTACACAGAATGAAAGATTGTATGAACAGACTATTTCTGTCTTTTCTTGCTTATGTGCACACAGGCCACAATACTATTTCTGCCTGATGCTGCTTCTGTGCCCATATATCACAGGAATATTTCCGCATCACGCTGCTTCTGTGCCCCATGTCACAGGACTATTCCTGCCTTACGTTGCTTCTGTGCCCACATGTCACAGGTCTATTCCTGCCTTAAGTTTCTTCTGTGCCGACACGTCACAGGAATATTTCCGCCTTACGTAGATTCTGTGCCCACATGTCACAGGAATATTATGTCTTACCTTGCTTCTGTGTCCATACATCACAGGAATATTTATGCCTTACGTTGCTTCTGTGTCAACATATCACAGGAATATTTCTGCCCTACGTTGCTTCTGTGCCCACATGTCACAGGAATAATTATGTCTTACCTTGCTTCTGTGCCCATATCACATGTCACAGGAATATTTCTGCCTTACGTTGCTTCTATGCCCACATGTCACAGGAACATTTTTAACTTACATTGCTTCTATGCCCACTTGTCACAGGAATATGTCTGTGCCCACTTGTCACAGGAATATTTCTGCCTTACGTTGCTTCTGTGCCCACATGTCACAGGAACAGCTATGTCTTATCTTGCTTCTGTGCCCACATGTCACAGGAATATTCCTGCCTTATGTTGCTTCTGTGCCCACATGTCACAGGACTATTCCTGCCTTAAGTTTCTTCTGTGCCGACATGTCACTGGAATATTTCCGCCTTACGTAGATTCTGTGCCCACATGTCACAGGAATATTATGTCTTACCGTGCTTCTGTGTCCATACATCACAAGAATATTTATGCCTTACGTTGCTTCTGTGTCAACATATCACAGGAATATTTATGCCTTACGTTGCTTCTGTGCCCACATGTCACAGGAATATTTATGTCTTACCTTGCTTCTGTGCCCATATCACATGTCACAGGAATATTTGCGACTTACGTTGTCTCTGTGCCCACATGTCACAGGAACATTTTGACTTACATTGCTTCTATGCCCACATGTCACAGGAATATTTCTGTGCCCACATGTCACAGGAATATTTCTGTGCCCACATGTCACAGGAATATTTCTGCCTTACGTTGCTTCTGTGCCCATATGTCACAGGAACATGTATGTCTTATATTGCTTCTGTGCCCACGTCACAGGAATATTTCCGCCTCACGCTGCTTCTGTGCCCACATATCACAAGAACATTTATGTCTTATCTTGCTTCTGTGCCCACATGTCACAGGAATATTTCCGCCTTATGCTGCTTCTGTGCCCACATATCACAGGCATATTTATGCCTAACGTTGCTTCTGTGCCCACATGGCACAGGAATATTTATGCCTTGCTATGCTTTTGTGCACACATGTCAAGGGATACTTCCGCAATGTATGTCAGATTTAACCTGATCCTTTTTAGTGCTTCGATATTCACATTGATTTCACACCAGTCATCTACATACCAGCTGTTAATGCTAGATGTCTGTCCCAAAGAGTACTGATCGGTACTACATGTGCCACATTAAGTAGCTTATCAAAAAAAAAAGAGTATCTGATCCGACATGACACACCAGTTTGTTGTTATGGTGACAAGTGATTCGATAAAATTTATTCACCAATAAATTATGAAATAGTACAAGTAATAGTAATAACGTTTTGGCGAGAATAAAGTCCAAAGGACATGTTTTATCCCAGTAGAGAATGCGTATTAAAAGTAATAGATTGATTCGTTTTATAAATTAAGGAGTAATAGAGGATAAGTAAGTCTTTTTGTGAATAGATGATTTAAGATGGTTGATCAGACCGAAGTTCCTTGATATCTTCTTACTAATAAAAAGAATGTGTGATTTCCAACACAGGTTTTGGTTGAAGATGACTTTTGAAATTTCTATTCCTTGGGGTATAAGTGGAGGAATAGATTGAAATGTCCTTCCAGATTTCACCAACATGCACTTGGTTTAATATTTAATGAAAGTCTATTAGAGCTGAGCCATTGATGGATTTTACCAAGCTCTGTGGCCATTTTTTCTACAGCTTCTATAGGGTTTAACGAGGAAGTTGATACACTTGTGTCATCTGTAAACAGAATAAACTTCAGAATCTTCATATACACCTGAAAAAGAAGATCACAACAGTGGTTGACTCTGGACGGAAGCGTTACTGGTCAACAGCGACCCGTCTTGTGTCTCAGGCAAAACCGTTCTCAACACTTTTTTCTGACATTGGTAAAAATGTACTCAAACGATTACGATTTATTTATTGGATGATGTGGCTTCCTTAAGAAAAAAATAAACTGCTGAATAGATGATTTTTGGATTATGCCACTACATTGATCACTTTGTCAATTCCCATTGATTTCAAACAAGTTAGCTGTTGTGTGTCAGCTGTAGCAGCTAATACCGCTATCTACGAAGGCCAATAGATCTGAAATCCCACAAGAAGGTCGTTAATAAATGTAGCGCATTAAGATAAAACAAACCTTACAATTAAAACTTATCAGGGAACTGTTCATGTTGTGGGAACATTTGTCACGTGTCAAGATAGAAAATCCATAGCAACGTACCATTGATTCTGTCAGTAACCAAGGGGATGTTCTGGTTAGTATAATGATTGATTGCTAGTGTAATCTGGTGGTGTGCTAACTTGTTGAAGAAATCCACCAAATCCAATTTACCTCTTTATCCAAGCTAAACTCGATTTACTCCCATCGTTATATTGTTGTGTCTCAATGCCTCGGAAATAAGTAGCATGGGCCGATGAAGTCATTTTATGACACAAGGGATTAGTATCTCTCAGGTAGGACCTAGAAATAATGACTGAAGATCTGAACAAAACTTAACACCCCATCCTTACTATTTTCATCAAGACAGGTGAAACGCAATTTTCTTCACTTTGTACAAATTGGTTTAGATAATGCTTTCTATTATTTATGGACAAAACCTCATGCAAGGAAATCAACATTAGTTTACAAAATTGATACGCTAGCTAGTGTGACGTCCCCATTTATATTCATTTGTATTGAGGCGTTGTCTTTTACAAGACCGAATTTCAATCGATCGTTTGTCTTTGTGAGTGTTTGGTGTAGGCTTTCAACTGCTGGTCTAGTCGGTGTAGATTAGTTTCAGCACAGGACTGCCACATTCATTAAGGTCAGATAAAGGATGCTTATATTAACTGCTGTCTTCATTAAATTTAATGCAATGGTAAACAATGTCCTTCTGCTTAAAGGTAAATGGCATGTGGAACATTTAATAATGTCATTTTCTTTTCGACCAAGTCAGGAGAAATTGTCACAAATATCTATGACTTTTAAATGGTCAGAAATACACTTTAACAGCAATTTCCCCTCGGATAATCACTCATCTCTGGGACTCTGCCTTGTTGAGTAGTGCTTGACCATGTGTAGTTAGGGGCGCAGTTACCAATCACGTACCAGCTCTTTCGAAAATGTGAATGAAATCTATTTCCGGTATGACATCACGTAACCTCAATCCACTACGCAGACCTACATCATTTACCGGATTCACCATTAAGCAAGCTATTAAAATAATTATTTGCCACTGCTCGTGTTAGATACGTTGGGACTAGTTGTTGTTTCCGGTCAGGGAAAATGTCGGACATCATTTGGTTTTATATTGTAAACCTTCGACTCCATGTTATAAATTTAAAGTCAATGAATGAAAGGACCACATGTTGTTAATTTTTATTTTTTGGTCACACTCGATACTAGTATTGGTAGATCAAAAGCTTTCTCTACCTTTAACACACCAAACTGTAAGTTGCATTTCGGCTTTATCGTTTTTGATTGTTATAATCTTTATATTTCGCTTCATCGTTGATTGTCTGCCATGAGTGCATTTGTTGGGAATGCAGCTACTTTGTATGGAAGTAGGCGAGTAAGCAATTATACACGTGAGTGAGGATCGATGCGATTGAGCTATGTTGGTGGACTGGGGATGAGGTTATAACGAAGGGATGAAGTTATGTAGGCTGGTTGGGCTTATACAGGTGGGATGGGGATGGGATGTAAAACAAAGTTGTGGATGGGTATTTTAAATTGAAAATGGGTTTATGAGTTATGTAGGTTGGCTTGGTTTATTACGGTGAAATGCGCAATGGGTTACACAGCTTGGTCGGGTATGGATTTATGAAGATGGTTTGCACGACGACATGATTAGGCCATAATAATGATTGGATATTGACATGAAACACGCCTTGTCCGTAACATCAAACTGGTATAATGTAGGTATCTTGACTCGCCAATTTATTCAGTCTGATACAAGGCGTCAGATCGCGAAAATTGTACCCACAAGCTACGTTTGTCGGTATGGGAAAGGAATAATTGTTTCGACACCTGGCGGACTGCATTCATCGAAAAGGCTACCGGATATCCGGACGTAGTGCTGTCACCCACTGATGTCCTGGGGCTTAATTTAATTGTCTACAAGGAACTTTGTTAGGTGCGCACAAATCATCAATGGTATGACATATGTAGAAGCACTCACAGCCCATACGTTCACAACTCATCAATGGCATTGGTTAGTAGAAGCACTCACCATAAATCACCAATGGTGTCTCATCCCATACGTTCATACATCGCCAATGGTGTCACATTCCATACATTCATAAATCGCCAATGGTGTCCCATCCCATACGTCCATAAATCACCAATGGTGTCCAATCCCACAGGTTCACAACTCATCAATGGCATTTGTTAGTAGAAGCATTCACAAACCATACGTTCTTAAATCACCAATGGTGTCTCATCCCATAAGTTCATAAATCACCAATGGTGCCCCATCCCATACGTTCATAAATAACCAATGATGTCACATCCCATACGTTCATAAATCACCAATGGTGTCCAATCCCATACGTTCATCAATCACCAATGGTGTCACATCCCATACGTTCATAAATCACCAATGGTGTCTCATCCCATACGTTCATAAATCACCAATGGTGTAACATTCCATACGTTCATCAATCACCAATGGTGTCACATCCCAAACGTTCGTCAATCACCAATGGTGTCACATCCCAAACGTTCATAAATCACCAATGGTATCACATCCCATACGTTCATAAATCACCAATGATGTCTCATCCCATACGTTCACAAATCACCAATGGTGTCACATCCCAAATGTTCATAAATCACCAATGGTGTCACATCCTATACGTTCATATGTCACCAATGGTGTCATATCGCAAACGTTCACAAATCATGAATAGTATTGAACATGTAGATGCACTCCCATCCCAGACGGCCACAAATCAGCTATGGTATTGGTGTCAGTGTTTAATGTATAAAGAGTTGGACAGTACTTTAAGTCAGTGTTTAATGTATAAAGAGTTGGACAGTACTTTA
>JAQQZZ010024727.1:0-10986 GCA_030265115.1 Mopalia vespertina | reverse complement strand
TCAGAGGCAGGTCTTATTTCTGTAGTTTTCATAGGGCTATACCTCGTATCTCTATATACTGTATAGTTTATTGGATATGAATTCGCATCTAGGTCTCTTTGATTTACCATCTTGTCCTGAAATATCTCTTGCACACATTCGCTTTCAAAGACGTGTTTTTCAGTATTGATGTCTTCTGTCTCCTATCTTGTTTATAAGATTGATTGATCGGTGTTTAATACCATGCTCTGTCAGTTTTCACTTCTTCCTCATCCAAAAGTGACTGGCCACAATAAATAAACAACAATGTGAAGGGATTTGCTTCTTGGAAAACTTAAACAGTTCAGACAACATTATAATGTTCCTCCAGTGCCATGAAGGAAAGACAGCCCAAGGATGTGAACAAACTCACCCCTAAAACACAAAGTCTAAAGGAAGAGGAACACAGACAAGCTAAATATTTAGTAAATATTTTATTTCCACAAATTGTCCAGTTTACAAGCATTGATTCTGCCGACTTGGTGATTGTGGCCAAAACTGCCTCATGCTAATAAAACATATACTGCATACAAATCATGGCCAAAATATAAAACATGTAATATAGGGTGGTGATATTACAATTATACAATTATAGGATTAAATTTTCTCTCACTTTATTATGTAATCCTGTAAGCTTATACAAGCTGACATTTTAAATTATACATGTACACACCTTAAATTGGAAACTTTTTACAGTTTCTTAATTACATTATACAAACATTTTATCGATACAATAGTTAAATATATGAATACAAACCATATTGAGATATACACATATTATTATACATAAACGATATTTTCATTTTCAGAAATCTGGTTTTGTTTTTAAAAGTTTCATTTTCAGAATTCTGGTTTCATAAATCTACTTTCATTTTCAGAACTCGGTTTTAAAAAATGATTTAGTCTTAATCAGTTTTGGCAATCTAGTTCAATTTGCATAATCTAGTTTCAGTTTAATGTTCAGTATACTGGATTTTATTTCTCCTATAAATTAAGTTGAATTCCATGCCAAGCAGCATTGATAAATGAGGGTACAGTTGGTGTTAGGGTTAGTAAATCATTCAGTAGAATTCAAAACAAAAAACTTTGAAAATAAAATAAAAGCTTAAACATTCAAGAGATTGAATTAAAAAGGAATGACTGATAACATTTACATCTGTTGTACTGTACCAACCATATCATCAGATTAAAGGGGAAGAACTGGCCTCAATAAAGTATCCCAATAGACTGATCATTCACAGCATATTCTGGATAATGTTCAGATATCTGTATTTATAATGTAAGGGTCAGAATAATTACATAGTTGTGCGGTCATCTTCTTAGTTTATTCTTTCAACAAACTTACCAAAACAAATTGAGTTCATAATATTTTTTGATTATTTTGAGGAATAGAAATTTCTTGTTTACTAAGAATTGTAGTTCATAAAATGTTGTCTGGGCAACGAAACCACAACCCGCAGAGTGCGGTACCAAATAACCCGCAGTACATCCCAGCCACACAAACCACTTAGACACCCAACACCGTATTGGTGATCTGGTGCCTCACTCTAGGGGACTTTGGGTTCATTCCCAGACAGGTCTCAGCTTTCAGAAATGTCTCAACTAGAAAGTGTTATCCTGACAAAATAATAAAACACTGTTAAAAGCCACTTTCTAAACTACAACAAAAATTATTTGTTTGAGTTAGCAACCATCCAAATTGCCATAAAAATAGTTTGTCATAATTCTTGCTTTGACAAATTTTGATGAATAATTATTTTATTGTAGTTTACGAATGGAGACAAAAAACAGATGGCATATAAAATCTTCCATATTTAAAATGTTTAATTTGTCGGTGGAGAAGTTATAAAACAGTTCTGCATTCTTTTGAAACCGTTTATTAAAATTGCAACTGTAGACTATCTTTAACAGTTACCTGATTTGAAAGATTTCTGTTCTTTTAAACAAGGATGAGTGATTGAGTATGAAATATGGTAATGAAAAATAGTAATAAGAATAGAGCTGTTAAAAGAAATTGTGCATACAGTGAAGTGCTCAAAAAGATAAATGACTTTTATACGCCCAAGGTTGAACCTCAAAGAAAATGTTGTGAAACTATTAAAACTGGAGAAATGAATAAAACAAATGTAACAGCACAATTTCCTTTCTGTAAATAAAATGACGCATTTGAAAATAGATCCTACACACAAATAAAAGACGAAAAGCATAAAAAATATGATTTTGAAACAAGTAAGAGATTTATACAAAATATAAAACTGATAAAAAATCAAAGAAATACAGTGCTTTGTATAATCAGCTTATACAATGTGAAGAAACATAGACGGTCAATTTCATGCGGTAATGGGTTGGATGTATTTTGAAAGAAATTCAAACACTTCAAAACATGTGTTAATGCTTTGATTTTCTTTCTCAACATTAAAGGCATAGAAATAGTAATTTTTTGCAAAATTTGGAAGAAAAAAGAAATTGATACCGCTTTAAGGAACACACAATGATTTGGTCTTACTAAAGTTTTTAACTTGATATATTTTTTCTTCATGTAAAATAGCATTTTCATAGAGAGGACACAAAGTTAGCACAGCACATAAATATCTAGCTTTAATAGATTTGAAAAGAACAAAACTCTCACTTGCCTTTCGGCAAAAGTTTTGAATGAGAAAAGTCTAACAAGCATTTGTACATAATTACAATATTTTACATAATTACAAACAATGCAGTTTACAATTGTTATCAAATGCAAAAAACATTGAAATTCCCAACATTGCATTGTGAATGGAAAACTGAAGAAATAACGCTACCATATGGTTACTTCCCTGGACAGAAATCTTTTGGTTTGAAGGTAAATAAAACATAAATACCCACAACACCTCTTTCAAAATTATAACACACCCACAGTAGTAATAAAGTTTTGAAATATTAAAAAGCAGTTTGAATACAGACAATTTCAAGAGTAAAAAACTTTCAATGTTTTTTTAATAATTTACATCGAAGGCATCCATTAATAACGTATGCAAATTAGAATGTCCTAATTGTTTTGTTTTTTTCCCGAAATATTACTAAACTTCAAAACAAGAAAATCACTTTTGCCAATGAACATTTTTCTTTTTTCACAAATATTAATAACCAAAAAAAAGAAAAATATTTCAAACAGCACAGAAATGACATCTTTAATTATTATATACTCCGATTTTATTCAGCATGGAGAATTTGGAGGGATTTATTAAATGGTAAATTTTTTTTATAAAAAAATTTATAACTAATCAGTTGGCAGTGTCTGGTTTTCTAGCCTAGCTTTAACCACTAGAAATGGGCTGAAACAATTATTACACTTCTAACCAACCCCTGTGTAGATCTATTTATAGATCATTCAGACCCCTGCTATATCAGAAAAAGTTTATCTAAATGATATTAACCAGCTATAATCAGGACTGGCCTTTTGTCGTTAGAATCTTGTGCAACAGAGCTCCCTCTGGTGGCAATCTCAGACAAACATGGTCTAATTTAGCAGAGATAAGCAAAACTACTTCTGCAGGAGCTTGACCAACAATAGACTATTTCACTTTGTTTCTGGGTTATTTTTGGCAATAACTCTTCAGTGAAGCTTCTTAAATTATTCAATTTTGGTTTGAACTTCAATTTCCATTCTTTGCTTAATTTTTGAGCATTTTCATGGAATGATTACTGATAGCAGCAAGTTGCTTAAGAGATCAATTACAACTATTTCTAAAACAGACTGTTCAAATAGAAAACCAGATGAGGGTGTTGATGGTAAATCTAGCAATAAGATTATTCTGTGCAATGTCACAAATTGAGTTTGGTTGTATAAAGTTTATATTAATTTCAGGAGAATATACAAAATGATTCACAGGGACAGATTCTTGTTTAACCACCAATTCTCAGTTTTTACATTTCTACATTGTTTGATGAAACACACTGCCTATAGCAAAAAAACCCAACAGATTTGATTGATTGACTGATTGATTGGTTGGTGTTTTACACCATGTTTCAAGCTATATCACTTATATGACTGCAGTGTATTCTAACAATAATTGACACTAGCACACAAGATGTGAAATGTTTTGATACTGTTGGAAAGCATATCTACCTCCAGTGCTAAGTGAAGACAGCACTGTTACTCTTCAAACAACCTGCCCTTAGCCAGAGGGCTCCTCCAGTGCTAAGTGAAGACAGCACGGTTACTCTTCAAACAACCTGCCCATAGCCACAGAATTAACAGATTTGAAAACCAGTGAAATATTATATATCTCTCTAATCATTTAGAGACCAATCAGAATATTTTAAATTGTTTTTCATTTTTTTTAAAATATAAAATCACACACTCTTTAGCTATTATCCTACATCAAACAAACTAAAAAAACATTAAAATAATTATTGTAATTAATATATTTTTATACATGTTCCTAAGAAAGCCTAAACTACACAATTTGTTGCTACAAAATTGCACGGCATTTATCACGAGTCAATGGATGAGCTTTTTCAGAAAAAAAAAAAAAAGCTTGCAAGAGGAGCTCTGGATATGAAAAATGAAAGACAAACAAGAAAATTTTACAAATATACATGCAATAAAACAAATAAAGCCAAAAAGTCTGTGCCAAGTTTTTCTTACATAACATAGGATACAAGGATATTTCAACATGAAACATGGGTAAGAAAGACAAAGTAAGCTAATTCAAATGTACAGTGTTAGACAGCACAACAAATCATCTTTGTATTGGCATGTATCTCACAAAGAAACACAGTACAGGAGGCTACCTCTAGGATGACACTTTTCAGAACCGTATCAGCCCTTCTGACAATCAGGGGCTGGTTGATCAAAGCGTTATTAAATATGATCCGCTACTGGATGATGACAAGTCAGGGTGACGGTCTATCTGTAATGCACTAGGAGTGGTTTGATCTGGTGTTAGGGGCTAACGAGCAACTTGCCTCAGGCTGTAAATGTAAATCACCCCCACTTTTGTGTTTAACACAAATACAGTGTTGGTTTCCTGGCAGTTCCTGTTGATAACTCTGGCAGTAGTATTATGCTTAAGAAGAAGACTTGGTTAGGATTTAACCAAACAACTATGGAATAAACTATGGAATTATGAAGAAACAAACCCATAAAATGTAGTCACTCGTATGGAAGAAATTGAATCATTAAAATTCTGCTATCATTAAGTACTGACCAAAAGTGTTCAAATTTTAATGGCATTTTTCTCTCAAAGAAATTGGCGAAAAACTAAATCAGAAATAATTCGGACATTTTTTCCCCTGGCATCTGACAGGTTTTCAAGAATATCCTGTCTAGTCTTTGCCCAACATAGAAGTTTTTTCACTACTGAAAGAATTTGGTAAAACTTTGATTGAATCTAAGTTAAACATTGAACCACATCGCCTAGCTGGGAAAATATAACTTGTTTGAGAAGTCATTTTGGAAGTTGGTGAACATTTTTATGTTTGACAAGTTATGTTTATAAAGGTACTAACTCTTTTATGAAGCATATTGAAACAAACAGTGGAATCTGTGATCATTGATTGCCTATAAGGCAGCAAAAATTCCCTTGACCACAGAATAGACTGGGCAATGACAGGGCTGTAGGGACCAATGTTACCAATAAAGCAACCAACACATAGCTAATGGAAGCCATTTAAGTACACAAGTATCAAGCAGAAATCATCTTTGACAAAGGCTTTATGGTCCCCGCTGCCTACTCAAACTTATCATATCTGTGCTGAAATTCATTAATCTGTTTGCTTTATCATGTTTTCAACAGAGTATTTTTAATTTTCTGGCTTCTGTTATTCTTTTTCACATTGTTGATTTTATTTTTACTCAGTAACACATAATGTCATTCTAAGTTATTCCGCTGTTTTATCATTATGCTTGATCATGATGATAGTACCATTAATAAACAGAAGTTCTCATTACATACAATTCTAATGTGGTTTGACAAATATAAAAATAAAACCCATTAAACTGACTTACTAGGTGTTTATACATGATATTTATCAGGATATATGTGAATTGTATGAAGTTATTTCTTTTCTAGAATGAGCATTCCATACAGAATGTTGTTGTGAAATTCAAAAACCATTCCACTCTTTGCTGTTGGTTCTAATTCATGTTCACACAAGACTGCTTCAGTCAAAAGCACTTTTTCTAATTTACAGTCTTCATCTGTCACAGTCTTCACTTAACTTTGTCCATCTTCTATATTGGAACCTTTTTCTTCTGGTTCCTTGTCTTTGGCTCCTTTCCTATCTTCAGCAATAAGCTCCGACTGAAACAACCAGTGGTATGCCAGGATTTCAGCTGAGGTCACACAGAGATCCGGGATGGAAGAAGGATATACATTTTTTACGAGTCCACAATTTTGGAACGTAATCTACTAGTTTGAATGGACAGTAAAAAAATCCCATGTAACATAGACTGACATCCGATGAACCTCCTGGTCTACCCTTTGTCTTGTAAGCTTTCTTGACAACTGTGAATTGTGTTCCCCAACAGCACAGAGCTTTACAAGCCAACTTTCGGCTCACAATAACTTTTTATTGTATTTGTTGAGATTCTTGAATCAGTTCCAACCAAAGAGTGTCAGTTTCACTTTCACTTTCAAAATATTTTTATACATAATTTCTTGCTGAATGTGAATGGTACTAAAAATGGTAATATGTGGAGATGACTGGAGAAATAAGGAAGTCATTTTTATAAACCACAATGCCACAAGTTTTTTGCCAAGCATTTGTTAATAAAAGAAGTTTGAATATGGCATTTTTACTGTTGAAAATAGATTTCATTCCAAAGATACACAGATATATATTGAAACATTTTGATACTGCTTAAAGTTGCTGCAATAATGAATTCAATTTCAGCATTTGTTGTTGAAAATAAATTCACCCTTAAATTTCTTCCAAATCAACACACATGTATACGTCATACTGATTAAAGAAGCCGAGGTGAAGAAGTATGCAAGATCTCAATTGTTAAAAACATGACCCAGATCTCTGACCTAGAGTGACCCAAATCACATGTTATAGGCCACATAAATCGGGTCAAGTTGATCGTTCAGAAAACCGTCTCTGAGGTGCATGCGCTGTTTCTCGCCACGAGAGTTTATTGGAATCACACCTGGATCCACAACAACAACAACACCCACAATCAAATAATGTTCTTCAAGGACAACATTGGTTACTAAGGGAACCAGATCCAGAGCCTCGTTTTCATTTCCATCCAATTCAACAACCACCACAAGTAGATTTGTCCAGGTGAAAACAGCACTGCAACAAAACACAAATTAGGATTAAGTATTATGCTAATTGTTTTAACTTTTTTATGTTTGTTTGTTTGACCTTAAATTAAAAGCTACATATTAGTGCTTTTGCTAACCTTCCTGTAGCCCATGATCTCACAAGGTCACTACACCAAGCTATTTGGTCTTTGACCTTGAGCACCTCATCACATGGGGTTTAAAGTAAACTTCCTGATTATTTAGTGTATTTGTTGGGGGGTGATTTTGCCATACAGCTAATTTTCTTGGGAATATCCCCAGACCTTTTTTTTAAGAGAGGGGATATTTTTTAATATAGCATGTCTCCACCTGGCTAGAACTTGGTTTTCTGGTTAACATGGAAGGCGCTCTGACACTTGGAGCCACAGAGGCTAACAGCAACACATATTTTTACCCAGGTAAAGGCTCTGAGATAGAAGGGGATATAATATATATCATGACAATATCTACAGACAATATCAGGAAGCTCTAGGGGATATTATTTTCATGATAACAATCCCAGGATGTTGTCTGGGATACTATTGTTATCACAGCAATCCCAGGATGTTGCAGGAGATATTATTTTCATGACAACATCTGGTAAATTCAAACATTTTTATGGGGATATTAGTATTACAATGGCAGCATAGTACCAATCCATGAAGGTTGCTGGGGATATTAGTATTACAATGGCAGCATAGTACCAATCCATGAAGGTTGCTGGGGATATTATCAAGCATCATAACAACATCTAACCAAGGATGTTACTGGTCAAATGTTAGGCACCAGTCTTGCTGGCTGAAGTAAGACCTTCGCAGAACAATATGTCCAACGACCTTGAAATGTGTTGGAAGATATTGTTTGTTCAACTGATTCAGATTGAGGTTTAATGCCATACTTGAGGTTATTTCACTCATAAGGAGGCTTGCCAAGAAAAATGGGTGAATGAAACCATCCTCGACATCACTGGCAAAAAACAATGATAAGACAGCACACAATACAAAGACAACATGAAACCTCTGTTTCATGTTGCCACTCGACTGCTTTGAGAGCACCACGGCACCTCAGATCCTGGAAGGTCCAATAAATAGATCAATGCAGTACATGTAACTTATAGGCCACAAGACGGACTCCATATTTCTTGGTAGAGAAGAAAATGTCTTACATAAGTTTTGTGATTATATAGGATTGATTGATTGATTGATTGATTGGTGTTTTATATAATGGCGGTGTATTCCAACAACAATTGACACTAGCACAACCAAGATGTGAATCATTTCTATAATGTTGGAAATTCAATTTTCGTCCCATGCCTAGTAAAGACAGTAGTGCTCCTCTTCAAATAAACTAGGGTGTGATTATATAAGATAAGAATATGAGAGTGAACTAACAAAAACTTGAGAGGGGGTTGATGGGTAATAAGTATGTTCATACTGGTAATAATAAACACGAATCACGTAATCCACACTGAGTCAGTCCAGGTGTAACAACACATCTACGCTGTTATAACAGTTAACAAAGTTTTAAAAGAGTTAATTGTGACTTAGGAATGGAGGCAATTGGTGTGATTAGAGAAATTCTCAGAATAACAGGGGTCAGCTTGAACTAGTCAAAAAAAAGGTAAAAAATAAATGGCAATAATCCAAAATCTAGAGTACTAGACCTGGTGATCTGTCGGGTGTACTCTCTTTCATCGATTACAAACTTACTGTATTTCATAAACTGATTATAATCTTACATATATAATCCATAAAAGCAATAATGAACATTTACCTGCTAAGATTTGTCTACTCTTAGCAACCCATCCAAACCAATCATTTAAAAACAAGCAGAAACAAAAAAGTATCTAAACCTACTTGGCTTTAAAAATGTTCCACATGGGAAAAGTCCGTATACTTAACCGATATAACTGTGCCAAGACAAATTTAATTTTTTTTTGGCAAAAGTTGGGAATAATAATAAATTAGAAAGTCATTTTGCTAAAACAGAAGGAATATAGTTTTTCTGTTTCAGCTGCCACAAAGAGAATGTGATGGTCATTTAACTCTTTACATGTTGTCATTGTGTCCACAGAATGCACTACAGTACATGTCTTGTTTGATTGGGGTTTAACGCTGTCCTTAAGGTTATTTCGCTTATTTGACGGCGTGTCAGCCGAATGGGCAAAGGAAATCACCCTCGACGTCAATGGGAACAAAGTCAAGACTGGACAATAACAGAACATCATACAGACTTCACAGATCAGCTTCATGTTGCCCCTTAGTTCTGAGAGCACCAGGGCAACAGGAAGCTCCCTCCCAACCCACCACCAGTACATGGCAGACAGTAGAGGCAATTGTCATGCCTACAAAAAAAAGAACATTTAACACAAATTATTTACCTGATTACCAAATATATGCTACTACACCTGTATTCAATCTGGTAGGAAATAATGTTCACAAACACGCGAAATGTCAATCAAGATAACTTTGCTCAAACTATTTCATCTTCATGAACATTTCTTCAAATGTATCTTTTTTAAAATTCTTATTTTTTTTTTTCAATTGCAATATGTTTTGTCTGCTGTGTAGCTGAACTTTGTCTAAATCTATCTTGTTTCCATGACAACAAATTAAATTTGTTACAAATCTAGATTATATGTTTTAAGTCAAGGCCACATAGATGCCAACTAAATGACCATGTGGCCATTTTGTCTCTGTAAATAGCCAAACCAAAACGAATTATTTCATAAATGAAACAAATGGTTTGCTTGTTGTTTTTTGGGGTTTTAGTACCACCCTCAAGGTTATTTCACCTGTATTATATTACAGATTCCGTGAACGATACATGGAAGCAGGATTAGTAAGGGCACATGCTAACCACTAAGACACAGCCCCCGATATGGGTGAAAAAGCAGCCTTGAACTCACTGGCTATAAAGGACAATAAAGACACAATAAAGACATCACAAAACCAATCAGATTTCTTTGCCCCTTTAGAGAAACTCATATCCAGAAAGCTCCCTCTTAACAGAAGGCGAAAGGTAGCAAAAACAAAAAAATAAACAAATGTCAATGTTTAATAGCAAGTGATGACTCAACAGCTATATAACTCACTGAGTCTGCAAAAGTCATTTTCTCTGTTAAAAAAACATCAGTCTGAGACGTGAAGTATTATTGGAGAAGAGTTCACAAGTAAGACAAATGTCAAGACCAGACAAGACAAGGTTAAACCATCATGTTGGGGAATTCTTTCCACACTAAGTAATGAAAACTATGCAGTTAACACTTCATTATTCTACAAAAGTAACGATGTGAGGATATTTTGGGAAGAGTTTCCAAATAAATTTTGCTTGTTGGTTTACCACAAACTTCTCTACATCGATTAGTTGCTTATATGCATAATGATTTTATCACTGGACCATAGCAGAAGGCAAATGATTGCTAAAAAATACAGTATTTTGTTTGGCTGTTTTATTGGGGGTTAAAACTCGTACTCACTAATTTGTCGACATTTCGTCGACATTACTCTACCCTACTTAAACATGGTGTACTACTCAGGGGCCAGTTCCTCAAAAGACGATTAGCCGCTAAAACCAGATTAAATTGCTAATACCGGGTTAGAGATAGACCTTCAACGTGGTGTGACGTCATCTAATAGCGGATTAAATTTAACAGCGCTTCGAGCAACTGGCCCCTGATCCACAACTAAATAGCAAG